>JARJDX010053571.1:0-16205 GCA_030264735.1 Gymnusa sp. GC000175 | reverse complement strand
TCGTTCACTATCTGCCAATTTTCATTTAAAAATTGTATGAGGCTGAGCTATAGGCTATCCAAAATTAGGTAATTATTAAGTCTAATTTTTCGTAATTAAATTCAATATGTTATTTAATATAATTAAAATAATAATATTCTTTTGCGTTTTTATTTTCTACGATTAATTTAATTAAATAGAAGTAAATTATATAAAGATACTATGGCCTACTAAGCCGTAATTGTAATTTTAATTGCAGAAGTGTGTTTTGCAATTGCTGCAACTAAATACTAAACAACAAAACAAGCACGTTAAGTAACTGCCAACATAATCAATACCGGAATAAAAAATAAAGTAGAGATCTCCAATTACGATTAATAGCCATTTGCATATTTGCTGAAGAAAAAATGCAGAAATGCGGAATTATAATATAAATTCTTTAAGAATTAAAAAATAATTGAAAAAAATAACTATACGATTACTCTTTGTTTTAATATATATTTCACGTTTATATTATATTTGTACAAGTAAATGTCATGCATTGTTTGTTCTTATAATAACAAAATAACGTTTGGCTTGACACTTACTTAAGTTAACCTGAAGAAAATTTGTGTGCATAAGACTAAAACGGGATTATTTGCTCGCCTGGGCTCACTAACAGATTTTTTTTTCGAATATATACTTACAGTAATATGTTAGGTCGTAAACATTAGCGCTATTTTCTTGGTGAAAAAATAAAATGCTTTTTTTTGTATTTATAAGTTTATTGATCATAAAAAACTCAATTGATGGCCCTTAATGTGATCACAAATAATATTATCAACCGTTTTATTACAAGGTCTTATTATGAAAGTCTTGGAAATTAATCACTTTTGGAAATAAATGCTTTCAGTGATCAGCTTAGTTGAGACTTGATAAAAATCTCTGAGTAAATGGTAAACTTTTTAAAGAGAAACTCTGGTATATCTACCGATAAATAGGAATCTCGCGAAAGAAGGATTTCGTGCGTCAATGGTGTTCTTAGAGATGAAATGGATTTAATCTCAAAGCGATTTTATAAAATCATATTACTTTTATCTACGAAAGTATAGTAATCGCGAAAATTTTTTAAATCGAGATTTTTGCCGAAATATCCATTTTCGACTCTTCTTATTCAGAAAAAGTTGTTATCGAAGTGGTGTCTGTCTGTGTGGATGTCTGTCTGTGTGTCTGCGTCCTCTCTACAGCCCAGATAAATTGGTTGGCCTGCAAATTCATATTTAAGCTTTTAACAGAAATTGGGAGGTCCCAGCGACTTTTGGCTGAAATCCACTAACCGAAAGTGGTAGTTTATTGATTAGATTTTTCCGTTTTTAACAAATATTTCAAAAAATATCAAGTTTAAGAAAAAAAAAACACAAGAGTATGAAAGTGTTTAGAATTAAATTTGCAAAAATTTTGTTATCAGCGTTCATTTAAAATATTTTAAGAACTTTTCTTTGTTCGTTGATAAGCAAGATTTTATTGATTTTATTTCCATTAAATAGCAAAGACATACTGTCATTAAAATCAGCTGACAATTAATAATTTAGGTTATATATCATTCAAAAGTGACAGTCACTATCATAGTTATTGCCAACATACATTTGAGCAAAATGAAGTTGCAGAGGCATACTGCCAACCTAATTGGCTGATAAATTAATGAAATATAGTTATGTTTTCTAATAAAAGTAACGGATATATTTTAAATTCGTAAATGAGAGTAATGTGGTGACTACCAGTGACTACGCTTCAATTTTTAATGCAGATTTGTGTATGGTGTTATCCAATAATTAAAACAATTGTTTATTTAAATCAATTGTTTAGTTTTTTACATGATGTTTATTCGTAAAACAGCAAAAATGCAATGCAATGCAATTTTTGATATACATTTTTTAGGCAAATACGATCTACTTTGTTGTCATATGCAAATTAAAATGATCTGGGGTTTATTTTCTATGTACACTTATAATGAATAATTTAACACCAGTCGTGCCTATCGTCGTTAATGAAGCGAATGGCTTTTATTGACATATTCGACTCACCCCCCTATTTGAAGCAAAGATATAACTTTGTAATAAATCACGAGGAAACGAAATGAAAAAAATGTAAAAAACACATAAATTGAGATTACATTAAATCCTGGATTGTCTGAACATTCATATTTGAACAGGCGTAACTTTTTTTATTTATGGGTGCATGTGTATCTTGATTAAAATTGAATTTACAAAGTCTACCCGAGAAAGTTTTTATTGAGCTAGGTGGGATTTTGTTATTGGTAAAATATAGTTGACACATACGATCGCCTCTAAAATGATGTTTCTTAATACGTGTTACACGGCTAAGTAGTCAAGAAATAAGACGTGAGTGTTTGTAAATCCACATTTTCTCCGTTAAAATTCTTTGTAGTGTTTTATCGAAGCAGTTGTAGAAATCATATCGTCAATAACTTTAGAACTTTGTTTTCATTGTTAGACTTGAGGTGGTCCTCCAAGCTTTCTTCCAAATTTCCAGTTTCTTGCTTGATATTTTTCTCTATCCTGCCTAATTTTGGTTATCATTCATGTACCATACCACACATAAGAGATTTGTACCCACAAAAACAAATAGTTTTTGGCTTCAAATAACTTAAGTAGAATTGATACTTTATATGTTGTAATTTTTTGTCTAGTTTAGCTTGACCTTTTTTCATTAGATAAAATTTTTATATTATTAGATCAGGTCTTCTTGGAGGAAATAATCCCCAGGACGAAATAAGACGATCTTAAATAACCAAGGGTGTTACGTTGCCCCATCCTGTTGAAAGAATGCCTCTTATAACTTGCCATCGTGCAACTGTTGAATAAATGGCTGCAAAATGCGATATTTGTTTCCATTTATGACACACATACCAGTGTGCGGAGACAGTATTGCGATGGATTTTTGTAGACTTTTTTCCATTCGAGCTTTATGATCTTTTACAACTTCTTTTCTTAAGAGACTAGGTCTACCTGTTGACATTCCTTTACAAATGCAATGCTTGTTTTCAAAACAATGAACAAGATTTTGTTTGTGTCGTACGAAATTTTCATAATGTACATTAAAATTTGGGAAAGCTTCAGCAAACTGCTCAATGCAAGATTGCATGGAGTATGTCAATTAATCATCTGCATTCGCATGCCACTTCGAAAATGAGCCATAAGAACAAATGGGTCTTGTTCAGTTGCAAATCACATGCCTTTTATAATCTAAGAGCTTATGTTATCTTACTTATAACTGTGAGCAAAACTTACTTTCAAACACCATTATGGATACCTTGCTTAGCTCTGAAAAGAACTTAAACGTATAAAATTTGCTTACACAGGTAAAATACAAACGCACTTGGACTTTCAGCTACAATGAACGCCAATAATTAAAATGTCCAAACATCTGATTAATTCTTCTATTTCTTTCTTCTACTCAGCCTTAATTCACCCACTGCTAGATGCAAGCCTCTTTCAGGTTATTCTGTGGTCTACTAATGCTTCTTTTTGTCTCTCTTGGTCTCCATTGTATAATTTTGGTGGTCCATCTGTTATGTTCCTGCCTGCCAACATGGCCGGCCCACCTCCATTTTTGAAGGGCTACCCGAGTCATTACATCTGTTAGTTTTGTTCGCCTCCTTATCTCTTCATTTCGTATTTTGTCCCTTAGACTCACTTCCAGCATTGACTTTTGAATTGTTCTTAATTTGTTGATGCTTTTTTGGGTTAGTGTAGCAGTTTCTAACGCGTATGTTAGCACGGACATTATGCATATCTCGTAGACTTTCTTTTTTAGGTTTGTTAGTAAGTCTCTGTTTTTAAAAAGTTATTTTAGATTCCCGAAAGCTGTCTAACCTATGCCCACTCGGCGTACAATTTCGGCTGTTTGATTGTCGCTGCCTAGCTTAATTTTATGACCCAGGTATATATAGCTCTCTACATTCTCGACGTGGTGGTTCTCGATGGTTATTTCTATTTCTTCCAGACCTTTCTTTTTCATTTTCAGTCCTATTGATTTTGATGCTTCTTTTAGTTGTTTTAGCATACTTTCCAATTCATCGATATCTTTGCTGTATAGTACCACGCCATCTGCGAATCTAAAGTGGTTTAGATAGGGGCGTCGTTGTTTATTCTCACTTGCTCCCAGGGTAATGTTTTGAACATATCCTTAAGCACGAGGGTAAATAGTTTTGGCGATATTGTGTCTCCTTGGCGGACGCCTCTTGGTGTATATGTAGGTTTAGTAGGTTTGTATACCCCGTATATTTTCGAGGCTTTCTAGAATTGCCCAAGTGTCTACAGAGTCGAAGGCTTTGTGATAATCCACAAATGCTAGGTGTATTGGAACATTATACTCTGTGGTTTTTTCGATAAGAGAGCATATCGTTTGTAAGTGATCGATAGTGCTGAATCCTGACGGAAATTCCGCCTGCTCCACTGGCTGATAGAAATACAGTTTTTTCGCCATACGGTCGCTTAAGATTTTTGTTAGTAGCTTGTACATGTGTGATAGTAGGATAATCGGTCGGTAGTTTTCCAGGGTCATGTTGACGCCTTTTTTGAATAGTAGTATCACTTCTGTATCCCTCCATGCTTTCTTCCAGGCACTTGTTCATTAGTGTTATCACTGCATCTATTAGAACTCTTCCACCCATTTTTAGCATTTCGCTCGTGCTTTGATCTTCTCCAGGTGATTTTCTATTTTTCATTTGTTTTAGTGCAGCTTCCGTCTCGTATCTATTGATTGTTGTGGGCATATCTTCTGACCCGACGTTGATAATATGTTTTGGACGTCCTGTACTCTATCCGTGTGTGTATCGTAAAGTTTGCTGTAGAATGTTTCTACAACTTTGATAATCTGTGTTTTGTGTGTTACAATAACTTCTTTCGCCTTCCGTAATCTGTAGATATTTTCCCTTCCTATTTTCATCTTGGATCTGAGGACTTTCATGTTTGCGTTGTTTTCTATCGTTGTTTGGATTAGTTCTGTATTGCGTGTTCTTAAGTCCTTTTAAATACGTTTGTTGATGATTTTATTGAGTTGTTTGTATTCTTGTGTATGTCGGCGGGTATTTCTTCTTCTCTCTATTAGTATTGTTGTTCCTGACTCAACTTGCTCTGTTTCTTCTTTTTGCTCCGCATCAATATCTTCTTCACTGATGTTTGGATACACGATGTGATAGTTGTTGTTATGTCGTTAAGTTCGAGTTGTTTTAAGTTTCCAGCGTTGGATAGTTTCTCTTCAACATTTCGTATGCATTTCTCTTTACATTGTGTTATATGTTCTGTTGTGGGATAAATTATCTTTTGCCCCACTAGCATCTTCATTTCCTTTTCGATGTTCAGTGTGATTAATTGCACTGGATTAGCAGCAATAAAATATCAAATGTCGTTCGGGCCGCAAACCTACGCGGTCACGTGGCTACTAATCAATATCTGTGTAGTTTAGGACATCTATTTTGTATCTCAGGTTAGGTAAGTGTGGGAAGCCATATTAATCAATATAATTAATGACTTTTTTCTCTCTCTTTTTTTTTATTTCTCTCTCTCTCTCTTTCTCAGCTTAGGTTGGGTCTGTGTTATTTAGGACATATATTTTCTCTCTCAAGTTAGGTTGGGGTCAAAGCTATCTAAATCAATATAATTAACGACTTTTCTCTTTTTCTCTTTCTCTTCTTCTTTCTTTCCCTCCTTCTCTCTTTCTCTCTCTCTCCTTTTCTCTCTCACTCTCTCTTTCTCTCTCTCTCTCTCTCTCTAGAGGTTAGGTTAGGGTGCTAAACCATCTGGATCAACATAATTCACGATAATTTTTTTCTCTTAGATTAGGTTAGGGGCGAAGCCGATAGAATCAACATAATTTACAATATTTTTTTTCTTTATCAGGTTATCGGGTTCATGCCAAAAAATTATTAGATCCTCGTAGACAAAGTCGCGGGTGCACCTAGTATTCTAAATGAACTTTGAAAAAGTCTTTGCAACGCAACTTAATCTTGGAGCGTGGAATAAAGCTCATTTTTATGACGCATTAAATTTTGAGGTTATTTTAATATATCAATAATTTGAATGCATCTTAAGGATAACCTACGATAAAAGCACGTCAGTATAAAATATATGTCTATAAATAGAGAATATCTTTCAATATATTAAGCATAATAGTGTCAGAGACATAAAACACGTGTATAACGTTGTTTTGAAACAAACAACCAGTTACACATAACAACCCGTTAGTGTCAACACAAGCAAATTCTAATATTAAACAAAATAAATAATAATCTCATGTCAGTTGTTGGTAAGATAACAAAAGTGTAATGAAATTGAACATAAAAATAAAAATGCTATCATCGTTGTTACAGCGACGGGTTAGTATTTTCTTTTCTCTCTTTGCAATGCTAACGTTTTTTGTACCTGTCTCTTGCAGGAATTAAATTCCTTCAAGATTTATTTCTTATATTGCCTGGCAAATGCCAGCAATTATATGTAACAGAAACAATTTTCCGTCAAGATAATTACAAAAAAAGAGATAAAAAAAGGAAAAATTAACTTTACATGAAATTATTTTATTTTATTTTAATTATAATTTTATATAAGTGGAAATATATAAATTGCAATTAATTTTTATTATAGAATACGTAATCAAAAGTGTATTAATTAAAAATAATAAAAATAACTCTACATGACAACTAAAATATGAACAAGTAAACAGTGTGAAGAAGAAAGCAACTCTTTATGAAAACAAGTGATAAAATACTTGTGTTAACTGCAAATCTCCTTGGGGCTGAACACGTCGTAAATTATGTCTTTAAACAGTAGAAGTGTTTGCTAAAACTTTCTAAAACAAAAATGTTTTCTACTTCTGTGTTAATAATACTCTGCTTCAAGCTCGGCGTGGAAGGCATAAGAGTGCCGACGTCGTGGAACGACGTCCAATTGAGTAGTTCGCAGCCTCTTACAACAAATTATAATAATCCGAATGGTTGGCTTCATGACCCAAAAACGAATCAAATTTTTATGCCTTACTTTCACAGAGCGACAGATGGCCCCGGATCAGCGCACAGCGATGAAAGTAACTTAAATTATGACAAGAGCGAATCCTTTCGAGATTTAATCGGCAACCATGAACTCCTATCTCTCACCAAATCAATTTTCAAACCAAAACATTTACAACAAAATCCTTCCTTAAATCATTTTTCCAACACGAAACCGGCTCCATACCAAAATCAATTTTATAAAAATAAACATTCTATAAAAGTACCAAAGAGACTAACAAATACAGATGTAAAAGTTAGTTCGCCAGATGAGTATTTATTACAAAATGATGAAGTTCCAACTCGTCCCATCTATCCAGGTGAAGGAATTTGGGCAAAACCTGGAACTAAACATTTTCCATATTTAAAAACAATTAAAACATCCGAATTTTCTGAAGAAAGCAATGACCATTCAACACCAGAGGGTTACGAAACTTTTCTCAACCAGGAAAAAAACTTTAATGGAAAAGCCTCTAAACTCTATCAGCATTTTGGGAATTTTAAAAAATTTAACGATTTTGCAAACAACGATGTAAGCGAAACAAAATTTTCAAAAACACCCATTTTGAAACAAAGTACTGGTCTCCTATCCTCGGGATATAAAAGTGATCCAAAAAACAATAACAAATTTGAAAAACTCTTTGAAAAATTTAATAAACACGAATCATTGAACGATAAAAATGAAAACAAACCCAATAATAAGTACATCGCCAATGCAGATATAAAATTCAATAATGGAAAAGAAAATAAATTTTATAAATATCACAGTGTACCAGGAAATCCAAATTACAAGCCAAAAAATAGGGAATTGAATGCTCAAGAAACCGAAAATACAAACTATTTTGATTTCAAACCTAATCCAAGGGACGAAGAAAAAAGTGAAATAAACAATATGAGCAAACTTCCAAATTTAAATCAATTTGAAAGTTACAATGTTAATAAAGGTTTTTCAGAAGAAAGCACCGAAAATAAAGCAAATTTTGATAAAGAAAGAAAAAATGATGATGATGATGATGATTCTGATGATGCTGAAGATGATGCCGATGATGATGGGGAAGAAAAAGAACTTAACGATGAAGAAAATTTTGTGCCCAAACGACTATATGCCCAAGTAAGAAACTACGAATCAGAAGAACACGTTCCACGAAGTGTTCTTGAACCACGTCTTAGGGAAGTAGTTAAAGATTCAAGAATACATACGGTCTACACCGAAGAAGGTTACGAGGACGGAGCTTATGATCACGCCGGCGAAGAAAAGCAGGCGGAAGAAGATGAAGCCTATGAAGAACCTTTAAGTTCTGGTTCTGATAAAATTTACCAAAAAGTAGATCCAAAATTTCCCAAAATTAAAATGCTTAATAAACCTATTATGAATTATCAAAAAACGTCTCTAAGTACAGATAAAATGGTGAAGGTAGAGGAAAAAATGGCAAAGCGTTCCAAACGTTCCTTGAATGATTTTCCAAAAATTATAAGACAAGGACACTCATTTGGACGAGTGAGGCGTTACACTAATGATTATCCCGAAGTTTCACCAGATACCGAATTTATTGGAAAAACAAAATTTGAAGAAGCCCCACCTCCACCTGAGCACAATAAATATCCTTATTATGATTCAGAAGGCTTAAATAAAGATTCTCCTTTACGTTACGCCCAAAATTTAAACGATATCCCCATAAAAACTTCCCAAAATATGGCGTTTTATGAACAAGCTGACAAAATTAAATGCAATGAAATTGAAAGTAACGTTAATCCAATTCCCAAAAATGTTGAAAACGGCGAAATGGACAAAAAACAAACAAAAACAAAACGCTTGGGAAATTTAGATGAAAAACTCGACTGTTTTAAAGCAAAATTTTTTGGCGAAAATCCTTTTGACAGTCCGTTTTTTAAAGAAGACATCGTCGTAACGCCACAGCCGTTATTTAAAGAATTTCGTTTTAAAATTGAACCTTCCACAGAACCTGCCCAAATTGTTAACGTCACGTTGAGTGAAACCAAGTTAAATGAAATCATACGAAATTCTTCTAGACAACCGAAAGTTTCCGATCTAATTTTTGATTTGCAAAATTCCACGGATACTGCACATGCGCAAAGTGAAAATGTTCCCGAAAATTCACCCCTACGTATGCGGCGAAGAAAAGTACGACCACCTCTAAAAATTAAAAAACATGCTTATGAACGAGGTTATAATGAGTATTACAGAATTACCACACCAAACCCCAAATATATTATAAGCGAAGTTTATTATAAGGATGAAATTAAACCCAATGAACAATTAAATGTTTTTGCTGATATTATCAATAACATAAAGAATTCAAGTATGCGTGATTCTCTACCTTCAACTTCAAATTATAACACTCCAATTACAGTTAAGCTTTCATCTACATCGAGAAGGATTAATTATAGAAAATCAAAACCTAATTTTATACACACAACAACATCCCGCAGTAATTTTGCATATGGCAAACATAAAGTTCCCACACAGAGCAAACCCACCCAAAGTTTTAAACCAAATCAGAATTATATGAAAACTATTAAACATGGCCAAACTATGCACCAGGGTGAAATATTTAAATTTGATCAAAATGATAAAAAGAAAGAGCACCCAAATCTAGATTTACTTAGTGATAGCACTCAACATGTTGGGACCGTTTTTCCCGAAAGAATTAAAGTTGCCAGCAATAAACGCCCAATTTCTTCGTACACCACCATAGATGTTCCCTTAAATAAATTTTTGGTACCAGGAATGAAACCTCCGCCATCATTAGAAAAACCATACATTTATTCCGACTACAAACTAATAGAAAATAATCTTTTAACAAGACGCAACGGGTTTTCCAATCACCGCATGAGACGAAAGAGAAGTACTAGATTTAGTTATTCGGAAATTAAAAGAAGACCAACGACGAAAAAACCTGAAGTAGAAGAAGAGGAAGAGGAAGAAGATGATTACGTACCGCATAGACCCACAAGCTATCATTATGATACAAAAAGTGATAAAATTATTTACAATAAAAATCAACGCACAACGACATCTGCCCCGGAGTATATAGAAGTCGACTACGATGAAGTAGAGGAGAAGACCCCAGTTACTACAACAACTACTCATCGTACTATTTATCACAAGGATGTTTTAAACAAAGCAAATGGATTAACACTTGTAGATTTCGTGACAAAATTAAAAACGGACCCATCTTATATATTTATACCAGATCCTGAACCCACCGAGAAAACTACAACCACAACAATATCACCCGAGAACACCACTCCTCCACAATTTCTTGGATTTTTGGATAAGTTACATCATAGTGATGGTTATAAAAAAATTGAAGATGAAGATGACAAACCTAAAAAACTCAAAACTACAACAACAGAAGCTCCAGAACTAGAAGAAGAAGTAAGCGAAGAGGAACAAATACCTGGTAACGTGCAAAATTCTCCCGGTGGACAGTTTAATTCTGGAGGTCCCTTGCAACTTTTTGATATAAGTGAATACCTGCCAAAAACAAAAAATTATAGTCCAAGAACTTCCATTGATTACTCAAAGTACAAAACAATCGAACGCACCACGTCTAGACATAATCTTAGCAGCAGATATAATGAAAATGAGGACGAATTACCATTGGATTCTAAAAATACAAATCAAAAACCTCTCTACGTACCATCTGATGATGATTTATCAAATGAAGATGAACCATTAAGATCTACAAAACCAGAAAGAAAAGTTAGCATTGAAACTACCACATTAACTTCCACTTTAACAACTGTTTCAAGTCGTAGAACAACAACAGTTACTTCAACTACAAAACCATCAACGACAAGAATAAATTTCAGAAGCAGAAAACGTCCAACCACTAGAAGATCAAAAATTACTACGACTACACCTACGTCAGAAGATCCCATCCAAACGCAGGCCTCCACAATTCCACAACCCACACACCGTCCACCTTCCCGAAACTATCCCAGACGTCCACGACCAAAAATTCGTTTAAAAACAACAACGCCCTCAATCGAAGAAGAAGCTAGTACGGAATCAAAACGAAGAACTCAACGACGCCTAGATGATTCCCTTTTTAAAATCCCAGCTAACCATAAAGCCTTTTACACGCCTATACAAGAACGCATCGATACAGGAATTCTTCAGCTGGAATCGCAAAAGCGCCCGCGACTCGTAACTCCTGACATCCTTAACTATAACATGACACGAAACCAAATGCCTTTAAACATTGGCAAAATTGAACCGAGAAAAATAGATGTAGAAGTGTTTGGTAATATTGACATGAAGAAAAAGCACGGAGGAAACTATATCCGAGATTTAAAAGTGCTTCCAAATTCTGAACCCAAACCTTTTGCTATTCACAAAGAAAGTACTCACAATGCAAAAGCGGAAAATTATTTAAATTACGCTGAAAACGATGGTAAAAATGAAGACTATGATTTTGATGATGAAGTTAGGATCATCTTTAATAAAAGGGATGGAAAAAAGACGGCGATTATAAAAGATCCCAATAAGCGTCTATATTATTATGCTCCTGTATAGAAAACTTTATCAAAATTAAAAAAAAATCTTCTTAGTTGAATTGTAAATATTTTTTGTAATTAAATAAATAAAAAATTATGTTTAAATTTTATTTGTCTTAAATATTTTTCCTTATTCACAAAATAAAATATATTTTTGGATTTAAGAAAACCGAAAAACAACATTTTAGTTGGGAAAAGGAGATGTGAGCATGAATCTTGTATACTTTCAGTTTGGCGTAACTTAAATTAGATAACTGAAATGTAATATTGTTGATCTATGACCCCATGAGTTTTGCTCAAGGAGGTGAGGTACTTTTTTTAAGTGAAAAATTTAGCAGTATGTTTTTTTTTCCTGTTTAGTTCAGTTTTTTTAGTTTTCTGGTTTAAAATCAATCGTCTGAAGATTTTTATTGCTGTTTCATGGATAATTTACATTTATATTGGGTCTTTGTTTTTTGTGTTGTAGAAAAATGTAAGCTTGTGAAACGACTTGTCGTTATGGTGATAGAAAGCGTGTCTTGGAAGCGGAGGTTTTTTCCCGGGGTCGAGAAGCTATGGGAGGAGGATCAAGACTATCTATCTACGATTAAGAGCGAAAGTTTTACCACTGAAAGCTCCAAGTTTATTGTTGAGTATCAGCATAGTCCCGAAGGGCTTTTAGATGACGGTAAGCCCAAGTTTTCGCGCCCAGCTTTTATTTATTAATGGATTAGAATCGTTGATGTGATTTATGTGGCATGTGTGTAAAAAACGATCGTCTGATATTTTTTGCATGTTTTTATCGACAAGCACAAAAAAACAGTTTCAAGCTATGCATGAAAATAATTAATTATTACTTAGTGCTTTTTGATTTTATGTATTATAATAAATTAAAAATATTTATGATTCGGGTTTGGGTACTTAAAGAGGGAAGACGCTTAGAGAAGCTCGTCAGATTCTTTTAGGGCAGGGTGTGTAGTGGGTATGGGTGTATTAGTTTTAAACATTTTGCAATCAACTCAATGGTTAGGATAATAAAATAGGACACGAAAAATCACCGGACACCAGTGGCCAGCACACCTGAGCTTACTCTTGCTCCGGTAAGCTTCCCCTTCCAGAGTGGGGGAGAAAGAAAAACCGGTAAACCAACTCAAAGCTAAGTTATGGTTGTATAAATATAAACTTAATTAAAATTAATTAGCTATAGCAACTGTATAAATTTTATGTGTGTGCTTCCGTAGAAAAACTGCATGAAAATATGAAAGTAAATTAGTAAACAAACACTCGATAACAAAAAGCATAACTAATTTAACAATAATATGTTTATTAACAAAGAAAATAAATTAAATCTGCATGGAAAATATTAGAAAGCTTACATATATTGACAACTTCATATTGTCTCGAATCAAACATTTCAAAAGGAACCCTATTGAAAAGACGTCTGATTTGTGGTGATCTTATTTTTAACTGTAAATAAAACTTACTATCAAACATCTAGAATTCTAGATAAATACCTTGTTTAGCTCTGAAAAGAACTTGTTTTGTTTGAACATATAAAATTCGCTTAAACAGGTAAAACACAAATGAACTTTTACTGTAGTGTCAACAAACGCCATTGATTGAAATGTCCAAACTTCTTATTAATTGCACATTAAAATAGTAAATGTTATTTGGGCAGCCTATCTACGCGGTCAAGTGGTATTAAACAATTTGGTTATTACTGTACTACTAAATTAGTGTGTAGTTTTTATAAAAATTATTTATTACAAATGTTTCAATTGTTTAATTTCCAGAATAAATAACGAAGTTAACGAGTATTTCATTTATAATATGCTTGAAGTTATACTTACGCATTTTAGGATTTTCTTTGAGAAACTTTAACAAGCACAGAAAATATCGGAATTCACAAGTTTTGCTTTAGTAAAATGAAAAGAGTTGTTTGTAAGTTTGTTTCATGTAGACCTAGAAATTGTAAATATAAACTCTGTCGTGCTTGGGACGTTATATAAATAAAAATAATATTTGCTATTTAACTGCAGTTCTTAGCACTTGCATGTTTAAATTTTTTTTCATTTAGATTTAAAATTACATTTTCTTACATATTTATATTTAAAGTTGTTACTATGCAATTTACCCACATGGTAATTACTTCTATAAAATGTTAAATAAATATATTTAGTAGCAGAATTTTTCCTAAAAATTAGTAATTTTTGGTTCTGCTTTCTATATCCCTGTTTATAAATAATAAAATATTCTTAAAATTCAAAGAGAATTTATTTAACATTTATGGCTTTTTTTGAATTTATAAGAAAAGCTTTCATTCAGTTTTAACTCATCATTACTTTTGGGAAATGAAAAAATTTTTACACACCATTCTTATATTAAAGAACTTTTTAATTGGATCATTAAATTATTTATTTATACACACACCTAAGTATATGTTTCCGAACTTTCTGTAACCTTTAGATAACGTTCAAATACATCAAAGCCTTTAGCGAAAGATGTGATAAACTTTAAGGCGAAATCACATTTTGCCAAGTGATCACCCTACATCTATAATAATTTCACAAAAGTTAATGAAAATACGAATAATTAAAACATGGTTGAATGCAGAAGGCCTAACAATACAAATTTATTGAACCCTTACCCTTTAGGCATAACAGAACTAACTGCAAAAATAAAATTACGTATTACATTTACATTCATTCATATTTTGTTTTCATTTACATTTATATTTACATTTAAATGCGGTTTTCGACTTTTTTTTTCTAAAAAGGGTACGAAACGAAAATAGAGCAATATAAAAAAAATGTGTAAAGTGTTTTTAATATATTTATTTCACGATGAGAGAGCAGGCAATGGATCTCGATGAGTTATACTGATGCTATTAGTGGAACCACAGCTATGTTAAGTCCATCCTTTTGTGAGATATAATCATCAAAAAAAAAATTAAGATTTTAGTTGAAAAACTAGATGAACCTATTAAACAAGACACAGGCAACAAAAATGTGGAGTTATTGCAGAGAGTTATAGAAAATTAAAAACTGTCTGCGTGTGTCCAGTTTCTCAGGAACTAATATTGGTTTTCTATTTCAGCGTTTATTTATCCTTTAATAGTCGCTGCTGCAGGATTGTCATTACTGTTTCTGACCCTAGTGGTCTTTCTGTTGCGACGTCACAGGAACAAAGATGAAGACGATTCGCATAAAGCTTCCAGCATTCTGGTTTATCCGTCTCAACAGGGATCATCGATACCACAATTTTTGTAAGTGTTTAGATAAATTTTCATTTTTTATATATTTGGCTTTCCATAAATGTACGTAAAAATCTACATTTTCCAAAAAAATTAATTTCAACTTTAATTGATTTTGAAATATATACTGGGTCTGACAAAAGTATTGGAATAACGGATGTAGAATTAATACGCAATATGACAATATTTTATAATTGTTGTTACCAATTGTTTCCATATGATAGCGCCACATACATTTTTTTAATGACAACATGGGTTACAAGTTACAACAAAGTTACATTTGGTGCATTCACTTGCATTGTATCTAGTTTTTTGTTTATTTGGAAACACATAATAGTAAATTCTAATAACTTTTTTTACTTTACCATAAATAAAGTATTGTATTGTGGCAATACACCTTTTAGGGTCCCCTGAAAAAGAATTGACCAAAATTAAAAAAATGTGTGTGTGGTTGTATGTATGTGTGAGGGCCGCATTAACGACAGGCCAAATTGCCCAAGCCACGGGGCGACAGCATTTAGGGGCGGCAATTTCGTTTGAAATATTAAAAATTTTAAATCTAAAAATTTATATGTTGAAGAAAATCGCCTAAATTTAATCAAACACATGCAATTTAAACCAATATTTAATTTTAACGTAAATCGAGCTAATCTAATTTATACATGCTTATTTAATTTTTTAAGAAAATTGCCTAAAATTAAACAAAATCATTTAAATTCTAAAGTAAATCGCCTGAGTTTGATTACAAACAGAAATTTAAACTAAATATTTTCTCGAACTTTGCCAAAATTCGTATCAATTTTAATTGTCTAAATTTTTAACAACATCATTACAATTTAATTTAAAATAATCTAAATTTTGTGTATAGAATTGCTTAAAGTTAATCATTTTTAACCAAAACCCAACCAATTTGCCATATAATTTAAATTAGAATAGAAATTTATTAAATATGTCCAAAATCATTTCAAATTTAACCAAAATCATCTAAATTTTGACAAAATACGTTAAAATTTTATCAATTTATCGTAATTTTAATCAAATTTGTATAAATTCTAACACAAGTTTTCATGAAAATTAATATAATTTTATATATATATAATATAATTTAAAGTTGCAAAGATTTTGGTCCAATTATACCAAAGTCCGTTATTTTACCCAAAATCATCTAAATTATCAATAAAAATTGTTGCAATTTTAACCAAAATTTAAATTTTGAACAAAATTGATCAAAAATTTACAAAATTATTATGTGTATTAAAAAATGTGATTATGGTAAAAAGTCTGCTAGTGTTCCCCTAGGGCAGGGGTATTCAAACTTTTTCCCGCGAGGGCCATATGGCGATTTAGATCTATTGGAGGAGGGCCACGAGAATCTCAAATTTAATTAATAATTATTGAGTGTTTGGCGGATCAAATTTAATACAA
>JARJDX010053499.1:0-18791 GCA_030264735.1 Gymnusa sp. GC000175 | reverse complement strand
TTGATCGTTGGGATAGCAAATCTCGTCTGATCTTAAGGCCGTTGTCCATTTACCAGTAACCCAGGCAGGGGCCCTTACAGGGTGCTATCAACCGGAGCCAGTTGAACCCTGGTTTTTTTTTTCTTGAGGTATTTACTCCTCCCCCTCCTCCTTTTTCACCCGGGCTTGGGACCGGCGTTGGCGGAGTTCTCTAGATATGCATTCCGATTTTCTTTCTCTACTTCCTTTACTTCCATTAAAAACCATGGTGCTTTCTTGCTTTTTGCGTTCATGTTTACTTTTCGTTTTCCTAGAGCTTCCTCTGATGCCTCTTTTATGTTGTTCTTAATTTTGTTCCACCATGTTTCAATGTTATCTTCAGATTTGATATTGTTTTTGTTAATTTTCTCGTTTGGTCCTCTGGTGATTTCGTCTTAGGTTAGTTCAATGTTCATTTTTTTCTACGTAAACTTTTTGTGGCTTCTTCCTCTGTTGTTTGTATAGTCGTATTTTCCTCAAGACCTGGCCAGGTCCGGGGTGGTTGAACTCTATATTCGGGGATGTTAAGAGTGCGCACATATGCGCACATTTGAGATGGGTGTAATATCCGGTTTAATATTATGTAGTTGATCATCGATTCTTGTTCTCTGCTGTTGGACCACGCTATTTTGTGTTATGGATGAAGTAGATATTATTTATTCGTAGTTTGTTTTCCGCACAGAATGCGATAAGTGCTTCTCTGTTCTCGTTTTGTGTGGGTTTAATTAATCGTTCTTTAACGCCACCATCGGGGATGTTCCCTATTCTCGCGTTTAGGTCCCCAAATATTAAATTATTTTGACCTCTCATAATTTTGTTTATTTCGTCCTGGAGTTGTTTATAAAATTTTGTTGTCTTATCTTTGGGTTTTCAAGAATCGGCGCATATTCACTGATGACATGTAGTTTTCCCTTTCCTCTGTCTATGACCACTCTTATGATTATTTCATTTATGTAATGTGTCTCTTCTATGCTTTGTTTATATTTTCTGGTTATAACTAATCCTACCTCGGCGTTCGCCCTTTAGTTATTGTTATAAAAAATCTCTTGACGTGGGGATGTAGAGGTGTAAGTACCATTCAATTTGATATTTTGTATTTTAAAATTGCTTACAAAATAACGGAGTTATGGCCAGGTTTTTGTATCTATCTAGTATATTGACTGCAATTCTTTCTAGAAACATTCAAATACTTTTTGTTGGTAATATTCGTCCATGAAATATTTAAAATTTCAAAATCTGATATTATTTTGCATTTAGCCCAAGCTTTTAATTTATATATTATCCTTTTCTTTAATTTTTCCCCTACGGGTTTCTGGTCCCCATAATTCTTGTTATTTTCATTCATTTCTTATATTGTTTTAAGCATTAGTCTTTCATACAATTGGTTGTCCAATTTATTCTAGCTCCTCATTTTATATCCAATGAATTAAACTTTTTGGCTATCTTTCCTGTGACATTCTTCTCACATGCCCATATCAAATTAACGCATTGATTCTTGTACCTACCAGTGCCCCGCGGAACCTTTCTTTAGCACGCAATCTTGACGAAAACCTTTACGAATATGAGCCTGCTCCGTCAACTCGTCTTCGACTCTGATTTGAGCTGTTTGGTTGTAGTAGAAATTTGTTAATATCCTGACGTTTTTGGCGTCCACGTTTATTCTTTGTAGTATCATCTTCTCGTGCTGGCATCGTTTGAATGCTTTCGCGTAGTCCATAAAGAAGGCGTGTATTTCACATTTCATGTCTTCCCACCTTTGTATCAGGCTAGCAGGTGTTTCCATTGAGTTTCGGAAGTCTAATTGGGTTTCACCTATATTTTCTTCTCACTTCTTGTAAATTCTGTTGTGTATGTTTTTTAAGACTTTAAGGGCGTGACAGATAAGGTTAATGGTATTCTAAACTCTTTATTTGGCTTTAGTTTTCTTTGACAGCGTGATAAACGTTTATTTCAACCATTCGTTTAGGATATTGCCTCTATCATAGATAGGTATAATTAAATTTTAGTAAAACAAAAATATCTACAATAAATGTTTATTTGAATAACTCATGTTCTTCAAGTGGTTAATTGTTGGAAAATTGGCAATTAAAATAGATTGAAATAATAAAAAAAAGCTTTAAAGACAAAAAACAAATATTTTATTTACACAATAAGTTAATTAAAAAAGAAATTGTGGTGTTAAGTGACTATTATGTTGTATGCGGAATCCAAATAGAGATATTTTCCGGCGCATTATGTGTGATGGAGGCAGACAATTTCGATTTTAAATCAATTTTTATCCGTCGCCATTGCGGCGTGTACTTTCGCATTTTACGAGCACATAATTTCACAGCGCGTATGGAATTATAATAATGTTATTTACAGGTTTATTATATGTGGATAAAATAAGCGCACGTGAATTATCGGCCACAGGTCACGGCAGTATTTCGATGTCTCTTTTTTAGTGATACGACCCTGGTCTAAATTATTACCACATAATTTTTGCTCTTCCATTCGATACAATAAGTTATATAATAACTTCATCTCAGCTTGGTGCTTTTTCAAAGCCTGAAAAATTTATACACAAGAATATGAAAATATAACGCACGTACAAAACGCCTAATAAATATTTATAATCTCGTAAACTTGCCAAAAGCTAACTTAGAAATGGAGATTATGCTTTGATTTTTTTTTTGCAAGATTTATATTTTTTTGATCATGCACAATGTTATTTACCCTTGTGGGTGTTCACTTGAGTCACTGACTAAATTATAAATCGTGTTTTATTAATACTTCTTGTCTTACTCACTACATCATGTTTAAACATATTTAAATTACCAAAAAGGAATTTTTAATTTATAGACTTTTCATGAATCTTCATTAATAATTTAATAATTTATTAGTTAACGCAAGGCTTGTTTCAGAATAAATTAGAAATTATGGTTTTAAAATTAATTTTAATTCAAATTAGGCAATAATTTTCGGACATAAAAATTCAAAATAGTTTATAACTAGTCATTCTATGCTAGATAATGGTTTTTGATCATCTAAGTAAAAAATATTTTAAATTTTTTGTTTTACTCGACTAAAGCACAAAAGCTTTTTATGTACCCTCAATTTTTTCTTCAAGATATAAATGTTCCCATGACCGTTTTATGTCATTGTCGGCACCATATTTTTAAAATAATCCACTAGGAAGGGTATTTCTAATTCTCTGTAGGTTTTCTCGCTAAAAGTGTGTTTGTTAAATTTTTATATAAGATTCTGTTTGTCAAACAACATAATTCTTCTAAGGAGCACTAAAACTTTCCCCACTACAACACAAGAGTAGTCCCAGAATGAGTCCCCGACCTAATGTGTAGATGTCGGTGGTCGCGCGAACATAATGAGTATGTTAGTTAGAAAGTACCAATCTTATAAAACTTTAGTTTAACGTTTGACGACGCTACGTTATAAGGCATTCCAACCTTCTGTCAAATGGGGATGCCAACAGCCTCCATCTTTAAGTTTGACAGGAGGTCACAAAAATTTAAAGACATTGCGTTTGTATGGATAATCTTACTTTTTTATTTGTTTGGAAATCGAATTTTATCTATAGTTTATAATTTTTCCAAGTATCTTACACCTACATTAAAAGATTACAGTTTTGAGAAATTACTTGCCAACAGCACGTGGTATACTTGGAATGCCTTGTTCAGTATTTGCAGCTATCAATAGTGAACGTCCAACTAATAAATATCATAATGGAACTAGATTCTACTCTAGGGGAGTCTGCTTCTTCGTTAACAACAGTAAAATATTGGGCTCTGCCACCCAATATTTTACTGTTTACTGTTGTTAAACGAGGCCGTACGAGCTACCAAGGCAAACAAATAAGGTGACCACAAATGGCGAAGAAAATCCACAAAATGATATTAAATCTAGCAGACAAGATGGGTGCCGCGATTACTCACAATGAAACAAAAACAGCGTTGTGCAGATGTTTCAATCGAGAGTTTGGCGAAGTTTCATAGCAATAAAGCAGAGTTTTTGCGTCGATTCATAACCATGGGTCCATTACTTCACACCTGAGACAAAGAAGCAGTTGGACTGAAAGAGGAGAACCTGATTGCGCGTGCGATAATTTTCATTGTTTGTCTTCAGAAAGGAAAAACAATTAACGGCGTGTATTAGGGAAACTTATAGCAGAATTTAAGAAAGTTTTGTTTTACCAAGACTAGGCACCAGTTCACACATCTATTATCGCGGTGACCAAAGTCAATGAGTTTGAATTACTTTCTCACGCACCGAATTCGCCAGATTTAGCCTTCTCGAAATATTATCTGTTTCCAAACATGAAAAAATGGCCCGGTGAGGTGCCGTGGTTGGCTGTTTTAAGGAGCTGGACGATTCTTACGATAAATAGGATATCGAAGCTACTGGTACTTATAGACTAGCATGCGACACTTAACGGATTTCTAGTGTACTAATATCATTATATTAGTACACTAGATAATCCTGTGGTAATAAATGTCACGTCAAAATGAACGGTAAACATAATGAACTTAAAAATAAATTTTTATAGTGTTGCGTGATTGGTTGCAAAAGCAAACAAGGAGAAAATCTAAATAACTTATTTCCCGAAAGAAAATTCTATTTTTGTGCAACGACAAAATTTTTTCGGGAAAGCTTAACGCATTGATGGGCGTAAAATGTCGTGTATGCAACTTAAATTAAAGGTAAGCAGAGAAGTGTCATCAAAAATGATTTGCTCCAAGCATTTTAAAAATGAGGATTACTACCTGTCGGGTTTGTGTATTTAAAATACCAATTTCACCAGTGCGAGGCTCGGACATAATTCCGCTTGTTCTGCTGCCTAAATTTTTGCGCTACTCACTGACAGCTCCGCATGTTATTACTAATTTCGCGTTTATTGGCCGTTCAACTTTGATAATATTCGCCGACGATTAAAGAAATTTTAATATTTCATGGAACTGAATGGTGAACATTGTTTATAATTTCAATAAATGTCAAAGATAATACAATGCGCCTATTCATACAATAATTAAATGTAACAACCAGCGGCCAAATTGGTTAGTTAACAGCGCCACCAACGAAACTGCAAGTCCCAATTAATCATAGCTGGAAAAAGTGTGTTGATCTAAAAGGAGATTATGTAGAGAAATAAAATTTTTATTTTTTATTTTTTAGGTCTGGTACTTGGACTACCGTTGTATGCTAGTCTTGCTTTAGAAAATAAATTATTTAACGAATCCATAAAGAATTTGACTGTGGATGCTATCCAATTTCTTCATTTTTTTTTTCTGCGCAGTAGTCAGGGGCGGAATTGCTTCTGCTGATTCATAGCCTCACATATGCCGTTATCATAGGATATTTGATTTCGGCATTTAAATAATAACTACTGCTTTACATTCAATATCTTGAAGGTACAAGGCTTAAAGCCGTAGGCAGTCGAGAGCTGCTCCGAATCGAACAGTCCGTATAACCGTGTGTCTATAGAGATGCGCCAAATGCTGTCAGTTTAAGATTTAAAATGGCGCCCGGCGGGCAATAAAACTAAAGAAATATGTGCATAAGCAGCAATTAAACGATTTGAATTTATTGTTACGCATATTTATTTGTTTAAAGTCAAAAAAGAGATATTTTAAGATCTAATTGAGAATAAAAAACAATTTATAACCACACACAAATCTGATAGATTTTCAAACTTTAACCTCAATTTATTAAGCTGGCTTGAAGCTCATGCAAATTTGCGTGGCTTTGAGGGGAAAGGGCGAAGGCGTTTCCTTTGGCTCGTGGCTTAATGCGCGAATGGAACTTAAAGCGTCACGCCCGTAGCAGCTCTAAGCTGCTGAGGTAGGAGAATGGAAAGCGACTAACCATTGCAATATTAGCCTTTGCAGTTCTTCACCTGTTTAACAATGTCGTACAATACTAGTTGTTGACGTCTTGGTGGTCCCTGAACTTGGGTTTCTGTGAGATTGTAGTTGGACATCCTTTAAATACAAGATATTCTCCAAAATCCTTTTAATGCGTCCACTTCTAAGACATTATTTTATTCTCCACATTGGAAAAAAATACAATGGATTACAGATGTTTTTCAATACCTAGGCATACCACCGAAACTACGAAAAATGATCGAAATTATCACCTAGAAGACGAAGAGCCACATAAGAATTGAAGTGGAACAAGTCAATATAACAACAGGTTTATGATGGGGAGACCGGCTCCCACCAATTATGTGTAATCTAGTACTAGAATATGCTATAGAAAGAAGTGGAGTATAGAGGCAAGGTATCCTAATCCGCTCGTTACCGAAAGTAACGACTTCTTCACTTACTTTCGTGTTATGCGTTTTTGTCTACTATTACACGGAAGCAAGAGACCTACAGTTTAATGTGGCTGCCAAACCACTAAGTTGGGGAACTTATCCTGGGACTGTGGTCGTAAAATTTGGATGTTGATTTTTCAGGATTTCAACCCTGGACCTTTAGATTAACAGTCAACGCACGACCCCACTTAAATAAGACCACTCCCAAATAAAATGGGAGAACTGGTAAATAAATAAAAAACAATAGTAATGATAACATGAAGAGCAAGAAATTAACAAAACGCTAGAAGAGCTAATAGAAGGCCAGACAAATATGTGGTATATAAAATCCACGCTAGTAAAATCGTTAAAACATGTGCAGCGAAGAGAAAATACCAGAATTATTAAACATGTAAGGCTGAAGGAGAGAGACCTGTAGGACGTCTAAGGTTAAGATGGAAAGTCGACGTAGAAGCAGATTTGGGAGGCTGGAAGAGGAGCCGCGTAGAAAAGGATGGAAAAGAATTGTAGCAGTGGCAAAATCCATTAAAGAGATGTAAGACCAAAAGAAGAAGGAGAAGAAGACAGATTTTGTAATGGTTTGCGTTACGATGGTTACTTATAAACGCTTTCTGTCTAACTGCGCATGGAGAGTGTTTAGTAAACGTATCTAGCGGAAGAGGACAGCCTGCTAACACACTCGTTTTTTAAAACACATTTTATTAAAACATTTATTTTCATTTTTTGACCTTATTTTATTTTATTTTTTTACCTTCCCTATCCGCTTATACTTTCTTATTTTTTTTTTTCAAGTTTTTGGACCTATAACGTTGGTGATTTCCGGGCTGCTAATGTTTCTCTAAAAAGCGATCTGTGCGTGCTTTATCCTTACTAAGTGGTAATTTCCTAACCTTAAGTTTGTGTTGCCTGGACCTAAAGTTTCTTCAATTTTGTAAAATTTTAGTTTATTTCTATATATATTTACAAAATGGCATGGCATCCGGCACTTGCTTTGTTATTGTCTATGTCTAGGTCGCATTTACTTGTAAATTTTCTTTAGACTTCATTAAATCTTGTGTAATTTGACTTTATCTCATCAACTCATATGTTCCATTTTCTCAATCTGGAGCTAAAAAACACTGCAGAGATATTTTAAATAAGGAGGGTGACAATGAGAAGGCCTTGTTTGCCAAATATCTTTTTGTTACAAATACCGATATTCCTTGTTTTATTACTTTATAAGCTTTTTATATTATTCTATTGTTTTTTTTATTAAACTATGGCTTATGACATTATTTTGTTATCAAAATTATTTTTGCATAGAGTCAGAAATAGTTAGTCACTTGATGTACTATCTCAAGCTATCGTGGTTCTTTTGTGTCAAGATCAGAGCATATTTTTTTAGAAAATCGCTTCCGTCGTTTTAAAGCAATGTTTCTTAATCTTTTTAGTAATCGGCACACTCTTCCTTCACCAAATTTGTTCTTGCAATCACTAAAAATAGTTTTTAGATTTTTTGTTTGTGTCAAAGTTAGAAAAGGTAGTTCTGTTCTACCCTAATATTTAGGACTTCTAGAATTTACTCTTAGAGTATCATAAATTGTATCCCGATTACTATTGCCTTAATTTTTTACTTATTTTGTGTTAAGTAGTCTACTCAAGTTTTTTTTTATTATTCTGCTTTACGCTGGTATAGACTGAAGCTTTATGCTCCTGTCCGATGTCTCATCTGTAACGTAACCAATATTTAATTGGGGTCTAGGACAGTTCGGCGCGGCCGTTTTGGCGCAGAGACGTTTTGGCGCAGAGACGGTTTGGCGCGGGCCAGTTTGGCGCGAGTGATTTCGAGGCACAAATTTGTCCAAGTACACTACAACTTTTTATATATTTACTTGGGAATTTTTTTAGCTTTATGAAGAAAAGCACGAAATATCGCAATTACCTATATTTGATTAATTGATGCAAAATTAAGGATCAATTTTTTTGGCAATATTAAAAGTTAAATATTTATCATTTAATGTGGATTAAAACATAATCAAAAATATGATTAAAAGTTTTTCATCAAAAGTTTAAAATATTTTTTCTATTAAAATCAACTGTTGAGTCCATGTATTTTTAACAAAATATGGTCAATATTCACGAAGTAGTAGTAAAAAACATTTGAAAAGGGTGTGCATGAGTTTCGGAATCACTTCCATTTTGAATCGAGGTATAATGATGTTTCGTTAACCTTGTCATAAATCCCGATAGGTGGCGTTGGGTGTATACAATTTTGTTGCTAGTTTTTGTGTATCAAATTCTATTAATTCTTTCGCGAACTTGGTAAATATCATAGTTAATCATACTGATAGCACGTGCATGGCTTATGCAGAAACGACTCTTTTCCACATATACTTTGGATGCAAAATCATGCACCAAAGTGTGACTGGTTTTTATAAATATAGGTGGGTTTTAATTTTATATTACTTTATTAATTGCTTGTATTAAGACTCTCAGTAAATGATTTAGATTGCAAGATATTTTATTTGTTCCTAAATAAAGTACCACGCGTAAGTCAATGATTGTATCGAGAACAGGCCAACAAAGCAGGATATTAAATAAGAACAAAAAATTCTTGAAGTTTGATTTTCTGAGCTAAACACAAATTTTTGAACCCCTTTTACACTATTGCCCCTAAAATTATTTATTTATAATTTTACTGTTTTTTTTTTAATTTAGATTTGCTGATAACTAACATTTAAAATTTTTCATTTGTTTAGACCAGAATTATTAAGATTTTTTTGGTCATTTAATATAAAATTAAATTAAAAATTAATATGGAAAATCAATGCCACAAAAATTAATTCAAATTTTAATAATAAAAAATCAATTTGAAATTAAAAGCCTATTTATATTTATAGGAATATCGGCACTGATTGAAAGTGTTATTAAATTGTAATTGCCATTCTTGGGGTTTCGGTGGCTACCCCAAACAGGTATAGAGTTTAATGATAGATGTTATCGGTAGTTTTATGTTCTTGTTAATTTTAATTATAAATTCATTTTTATTGATAATATAATCATGTGAACTTCCTTCTAGATTAAAATTGTATTAAAATTTATTAATAATAAAAAAAATGGAGGTGTGGTCACCACACGACTTTCATTTACGAATTTGAAATATATACGATACTTTTAACAGAAACTTAACTATATTTCATTTATTAATTATCAGCCAATTAGGTTGGCAGTATTTCGCTGCAACTTCATTTCATTGAAAAGTTGGCAAGTAACGATAGTGACATCCATTACTTTTGAATGATGTATAACCTATTTCATTAATTGTCAGCTGATTATAATGGCATATATATGTCTCTTGGAAATAATATCAATAAAACGTTCCTTAGGATGAGTTCTTAAAATGGTAACTTTTGGAAAAATGATAAAAACAAAGTTTTGTTCTCCAAGGTTTTTCCATAAGTTTGATAGTTTTTGAAATATTTTAACCCACAAGAAACCCGAAAAACCTATGCAAAAAACTACCAATTCCGATTGGTGGATTACAGCCTAAAGTCACTGGGACCTCCCAATTTTTGTTAAAAGCTTAAATATAAATTTTCAGGCCGATTAGTTTAGTCGTTTGGGTTGTAGAGAGAACATAGGCAGACAGACAGACAGACAGACACCAATTCGGGAACAACTTTTTCTAAATGATGGATATTTCCGCAAAAATTTTCGCGATTGCTATACTTTCTTTGACTTCGTAAATGAAAGTAAAAATTATAAGAAATTAAATTACTAAAATATTTATTATATTAAAACAATTTTCGAATGATTTTGTTTTTTGTTATGAATAGATAAACAAAATTCGAGGCTAGGATTCCTAGCCTTTTTTTTATTGTGGTCCCGGGGAAGCTTTTATAGCCAAAGTGTGGGACTGATGGCTCCGTATGCAAGTCCACCTTACCCACTAAACCTCTTTCCAGTTGGCGTCCATAGTGCCCCCCGGCATCGCAATAGCATTCCTTCAACGGGGTGCCGCCCGGGCGCACTATTTTAGTGCACCCTAGTTGTTATTCCTGCCCTTCTTCCTAGCGTAGGAACCAATTAAATCATTTTTAGTTACGTAAATTTGTCTTTTTACTTTCATTTACAAAGTAAATTAAAGTATAGTAATCGCGACAATTTTCAAAATTGAGATTTTTGCGGAGAAATCCGTTTTCGACCTCCCTTATTCGAAAAAAGTTGATTTTGAAGTGGTGTCTGTCTGTCTGTCTGTGTGTCTGTGTGTCTGTGTCCTCTCTACAGCCCAGACGGCTAAACTGATCGTCCTGAAAATTTATATTTAAGCTTTTAACAAAAATTGGGAGGTCCCAGTGACTTTTGGCTAAAATCCAAAATAAGGAAGTGGTAGTTTATTGGTGAGGTTTTTAGGTTTTTTGCAAATATTTCAAAATCTATTAAGTTTATGAAAAAAACATAAAAGTATAAAAGTGTGTAAAAATAAACAAATTTTGTTCTTATCATTTTTTCAAAATTTAACATTTTAAGAACTCATTTCCTTTGCGTTTTGGTTTAATTCTTGGAGCATTTATTTCAGTTACGCTTTTCTCTGGGCATAAACAAGTATATCGTCAGCGAATCGCAAGTTAGTTAGTCTATCTTCTGTTAAATTTAGTCGTACATTTCCCCACCTGAGATTCTTAAATACGTCCTCTAGGACAAATGTGAATAATTTAGGCGATATTATGTCGCTTTGACTTTA
Source organism: Gymnusa sp. GC000175 (assembly GCA_030264735.1). Classification (NCBI taxonomy): domain Eukaryota; kingdom Metazoa; phylum Arthropoda; class Insecta; order Coleoptera; family Staphylinidae; genus Gymnusa; species Gymnusa sp. GC000175. The sequence continues at coordinate 7,740 of JARJDX010053499.1, read as the reverse complement.
TTCGTAACGGTGTGCAGTCTGATTTTTATTTTTAATGGTTCGGTGTTTTGATGGTTGGGGTATATGGTGGAGGAACGATGAATAAATAGGGTAAAGATTGATTTAGAGTTGCTTTGCCAATAAGCTTACTATTATCAAGACACTTAGAAGTACTGCAACAAATCGACCCGGTTTTCTTGTTCAATCAGACAGACATCATGCCTCGAAGGCTAGAATTCGAAACGGCATTTAGGATGGTTATTGCAGACCCAAAAATGGCTTCGAAGAGAGCCAATAATCCCTAACGCAACTGGCGAAGAACAATTCGTTCATGTGGGTTCCAGGGCATAGGGGCATCGAAGGCAAGGAAGTGGCAGATGAACTCGCCAAAAGAGGTGTAAATGCCATTCCCTCAGAAACATAGGCGATCTGCCGACTTCCCATAGAACACAGAAGAGGGGTGGTGCAAAAATGGGTAGAGGAAAAAAGACGTAAGCACTGTAACAGTGTTGCCGGCCTACGCCAATCAAAACCGCTCATCAAACCCGGTTATAATTACAAGGTGCTTCTCGAGGAACGAGCTGAGAACATTCACTGGACGTGGGGATAGAGGAAAGTGGAAATTGCAGGTATTGTTATGTTCGGCAGAGGAAACGGCTAAACACATACTTTGCACTTGTAACGCAATTGCCCACAAACGTTTTTTACACTTAGGAAGGGAAGGATTATCCCACGAAGAAGTGAGCGGCATCACCCCCAAGAAAGTTACCAGATTCATAAAGGTCCTGGGACTGTCCGAAGTGTAATTCGGAATGGGCAGAACAATAGATCTGTAAGGTCGCGGTTCGCTAGAGGCTAATTCACTTCACACTGGCTCCACATAACCCAATAATATTATTACCAGTACCGTTTTAAGCTTCTCATACGTAGCCTTGTCACTTTCAAGTCCTTTATTGATTGATATTACAATAAAATCGATTGCATCCTAATTTTCTCTAATTCATTAGATCGTTTATTAGATCAACGAAAATCTATCCCACAGCTAATTGCGGTTCTGATAACCAACTTTTGGTTTGCATTAAACTAAAAATGCTTTTCTTATTGTAATATGAACGTAGACAATGCATACGACAACTTTAGGAACACCGTGGCCAAGATTGTGAAGAGAACCCAACCTATAGTAGTGGCAAAAATAAAGATTTGAATGTCTAGGGATACTTCAGACGTTAAAGAAGAGAGAAAAGTGCTTAGGTCTAGCAGTACGGTGTTTGCGGCTGATCGACTTATTTAGTCTGCCGTTTTTTGTAATCTTCCGAATCTTCCTAAACATGTCTTTGCTTCTATCGGTGTTTGTAAGACCTCCGGTCTCCTGGTAAATGTTATTTAAGTAATGGTTTTTATCACATGATCAGGCAGCCTGTAAATCTTTAGATGTTGCAGAATAGATATTCTGCACGGCTGAAGATTCGGACGATTACAAAAAAGGTTAGGTCACAATCATTGGCTGTTTATAAATCTGATGGAAGTTTGATAACTTATATCGACAAAGATTTATATACATGGATGGTATAATTGAATCAATGTGAAAATCAGGTTGCTTAGGTCCATGGTCTTTTCTGTACGCCTCAAAAACCTGGACAGTAGAAGTTTCTGATCGCAACTAAATAGAATCATTCGAGATGTAGTTCAGGCGACAAATGCCTGCTAGTAAAGATTAAAATACATGGATTGTATAATTGAATCAATATGAAAAGCAGGACCAAAATTAGGTTGCTTAAGTTCTTGGTCTTTTCTGTATACCCCCAAAACCTGGACAGTCGAAGTTTCTGATCGCGGATAAAAGCATTCGAGATGTAGTTCAGGCGACAAATGCCTGCCGGTGTCATGGATATATAGAATAAATATCTCCATACTCAAAAACTATCTCCACTACAGTCGAACAACATCTCTTTTCGGTCATGTAACCCGTAACAAAATAACGTAGAAAAGGGAAAGCCTAAAGGAAAGAGGAATAATGGGCAATCGCGGAAACGTTACAAACAGAGACCTGTTAGGTACCAGTATAAAAAGCATGATGCGCTTGGCCAGTAATCTAAATAAATGAAGAAATACCGTTCGTAGCGTGCAAATAAGAAGGTAAAAAGCTCAGTCATTATTTTCATCATAACACGTCTGTCAAGATGATTTGGATTAGAAAAAGAATTTAGATATAAAATACGAAATATAAACACCTACCTACCTTCTTCTTCGGGATCATTGTATTGGCAGAAAAGCATTGGAAATTTTGAGAAATGGTCCAAGAATTTTTTGTCAATTCGAATTATTTCTGTATATTTATTTTTATTTTATTTATCTTCGTGTATCTTGTATAAACCAGGATATTGCAAATAAGATAATCTGACTCATAGTTGGTGATAGATCATTTGGTGTTTATTCAGGGTGTACGTCGAGGCAATTTATCATTACACTCTTTTCGCTATATTATACTAAAACATGGCAAAATCTTGAGCGAATCAATATCCAACAATGATGGCAACCAAGGAATTGGTGTAATGAACAGCTCAGTATAAATCTTTAAAAGAATTATTTCTGTAAAAACTGAAGTGAATAGGACTACATATTTTAGAAGGATTTTTGCTTTTTCTACCTGTTTTTAATGACACTTACCCTTTTAGGGCGTTTCTGCTGATGTCGAGACCGAACTTTCCATCTATCTCTTTTACGGTCTGATGGAGTCTCTTTTTCATGCTGGTCTTAGATCTCTTGCTATATTGATGAGTCTTACGTTGTCGACTCTTTCGACATAGTCGTTCCATTCTCTGCGTATTCTTCTTACATAACCTTCATCACATCTGTTACTCCACATTCCGTTTTTACTTCTTCATTTTTACGAAATTTTCTTAGTCTTAACTTCAGTGTTCACTTCTGTGGTTCTTAACAGTTGTTTTGTTTTACTGGTGTCGGCGCGCGTTTTCGCTGCGTAAGTCATTACAGTACACATACATCACAATTAACACAGCAAAAGTACCTCACGGTCAATAGCCAGAACAAAAATTTATGTTATAGGATTTGTAGGTAATAGAAATAACTTTTATAATGTGTAATCGATAATATTATTGTAACGTAATCTTGTTGGTATTTTCTTAAGCAGTGGTTAAGATGAAACTAAATACACAGCATGTGGTTTTCTCAGAATCACGGTCAGATTAGCTCAAGGGTTGTGTTCAATCTCAAAACAAACCGCAAGGGTTTGAGATTATATCAGCTTGCAATCGAGGGTGACCTGGCCAATGATATCCTAGATGGAAAATTAACTATGGAACGCTGCACCTGATCAGATTTTATATCCAGCGGGATTACGACCGTTAATATATTTTATTACTTCTTCGATATTATTTTTATAACAATTTGAGAATTTATAGCCGCATCATGGAAAGCTAAAAATAAAATATCACCTTTTATATTTCCTGATAGAAAAATATTTGTTTTCGAAAACATCTCTTCGGTGTTTTTTTTACATACACTTCAAACTTTTAATAACTTCGGCTTTGTAATAAATCTCTCATTTTATCCAGTTCAATAAAACACCTTGTGCTTTTTATATATATTTTTACGAGCAAAATAACAGCGATGAATCGTGATTTTTTAAGGTATTACCCGATCTTGATCACTTTTAAATATAATTTTAAAAAATATTTATTTCCAAAAAGTACTACTTAATATAATACAAACAGGTTACAGATTCACTTTACCACTACATTTACCTAGGATTAAATTAAAAAGCATACGACAAAACAAATATAGCTATTATTACGAGTACTGAAATTAAAATAATACACACACTAAATTTAAGTCATTTTAATAATTTTAAGAGTAAACCTACTTTTAAAATCAAATTTGCTTTAGTTTTGCATAAAATTTTATCAAAACGCATTTTAGTAAAAATTGAAATATATAATAAATTTAATCAAACTATATATTTTTTAATTTTATCAAAATCCTTTTAAACGATTTTTGTTTGTTATATATATTTTACAGTTTACGTGTTTGTTGTATAAATTTACGTTTTTAATGTGAAATTTGCACGAAAATGCATGTTTATCAGACTTTTGCATAGCTTTTAATGCCACTGATTAATAATTATCAAAATCGTGTTTTCAATTTTATTGCATTCATGCTTAAAAACTGCAATATATAACCTTGTTAAACTGTAAAATATATGTTGGATTAAATGGTTTTATTCAAGATTTTAATACAATATTATAATTTTTATAAATAAAATATAAACTACCAAAAATGTACGACATAAGCATCGCAATGCGTAGGGATCTCTTGAGGAAATCCTAAAAAAGTTTTGGGAGAATCTGTGCTTCGAAACTGAGACCATCTCAGACACAGTAAGACTTGCCAAAATATTGGCAGGTAACCAGGGAGGTAACCCGAGGTTATTGAAAAAAGAAGATGGGAGCTATACCAAGTCCCCATATGAGACGCTTGAGCTATTAATGAGGGCCAATTTTTCGGAGATTAGTATTCGGGTGAGTAAGGGCAACACCCACTCCAATAGGAGAAATTCGTTCCTGGCAGCAGCATACGTGGTAAATGATAATCAATTAAGAAAAATGATCAACTCCTTTGAAGCGCTCTAGTCACCGGCCCCTGATGGAATGCTTCCGGTACTTTTGCAAACGGGACTGGACTCAATCCTAGTTTCGCTGACCGGAGTGCTAAGGGGTTGTTTATATTGCCTATATTGCTGGGGGTATTTTATAATAATATAAGAAAAAATCTTCTTGTGTCTGTTATCTAGCATTGTTGTCTAAATATTTTGTTTTAAAAAATATAATTTTTCATCAAATATCTAAAGCTTATAATAATTTAAGATATATAAATATTAGGACTTACCTGAAAGAAAACCGACCACATAATAAAATATTTTTCAATATTCTTTAATAAGCATGATGGAAACAATAAATATAATTACGACTTCAATCCACTGTTGTCAACGGCAACGCAAACGGGTCATCGGATTTTGGAGAACCCATAGCAACAGCCTAAAGAAGTCAGGAAGTACCAAGATAAAACAAAAAGAAAAAATTTCTTTTTGACTATAAATATAAACTTGCTCTTAAAGCCAGGAAAGCTAAAACAGCTAATCGACACAATAGACAAACACAATATCTTAATAACGGCTATCCAGAAAACTACATTACCGAATAAGAACACGTCTGAATTCGAAGGATTTAGGTTTTTTAAAGGAAAACCAGGTAAGAGACTAATACAAGCAAAACCGCAGCTGGGGCGGCCTTTCTGGTGAACAAAAAGATTAGTGACTCAATTATAGAATTCCAGTCGACAAATTGCAGAATTTTAATTCTTACATTTAAAAATACCAACAAGATATATACGTTAGTCAACTCGCATGCCCCAATAAATAGCCTAAACAAAACAAACCGTGAAGAAGCAGATAAATTTTGGGAAGAAGTAAAGGATATTATTTTAAAAATAACATACAACGTAGAGCATCATTAGAAATTACCCAACATACAAACGGACAAATCGAAATGGAGAGAGATTCATAGAACTGTATAAGACTTTTGATCCGAAAATAAAGTACATACCCTTTAAACATCTTCCTGCAAAGCAGAAGACGTAGATTTCTCCAAACCCTGACCTGGGAGAATTTCAGATAGACCATGTTGCAATCTCAATAAAATACCACAAAGAGATTCAGAATGTAAATGTGCTAAGATGGGCCAAGTTGGATTCGGACCATTATCTCTCGAAAATCAAAGTTAAACTTTAACCTAGGAACACAACAAGGGCCAAATTAAAACTATTAAAAAGTTTGACACAGAATAAATTAAAAATAGCAAGTTCATGGAAAAACTTGAAACGTGCAATCCAGAAAGTTAAGAACAAATAAAAGAGGTAATGGTTAAGACAGCTGAAGAGGCAACTTCTCGAACGAAGAACAGAAAACACCGTTGGTGGAATAGTGAATGTAAAAAAGCCATAAGCCAAAGACATGCAGCTTGGAATAAATGGAACGCACAACCAGGGTTGCCAGACGTCCCGCACGAGAGTTAAATGTCCCGCGTCTCGCATAAACATGCAAATGTCCCGCAGATAAAAAATTAATATATTTAGATTTTAAAATATTGCAATATACATATATGTTTCGTATAAAAAAAATAATACAAAAATTAAAATATTACAATAATGTTATAAAAAGTGATGAAAACAGTTACAAAATGTATCTCTCTCCTAATAGAAAAAAAGATGTAAATAAATTTCGAATATTTGCGGGTAAGTTGTTAAGATTAGGTTAGGTTGTAACTATAAAATGACCTTTATTTTTTTACTTTGTCCCGCGAGACTCAATTTCAAATCTGGCAACCCTGAACGCACACCAAAGCGAAAAAGAAGAAGAAAAGAAAGATCGGTTTATATGAACACGAGAAAACAAACAGGAAAGACATTAGAAACACAAAGAGAGAATTTATCAAAAACCAACTAAAACAGATTGAACAAGATTTTGCAAAAAATAATACAAAGGATTTCTATAGAACCTTTAAATATAATTTCAGTCATTATTACCCTTCGAGTTTATGTTCTAAGGATGAAAATGGGAAAATGGCTCCTAATGATAAAAACTTGTCAAATCATAGCTAATCAGTTCAAATGCCTCCTGAACTGCAATACCCCCAAAACTAATTTCAAATTTAAACAGCAAACAGCGAAGAACCAGAATTCAACGCTCTCATCTTTAGATGAACATCTGGGAAAGTAGGAAAATTCCATCAGATTGGAAAACAGTGCTTTATACCCGACCCATAAGTAAGGAGATAGAACAGATGGTAACAATGAGAAAGTCACAAACGTTACGGATCTAAAATTGGGGGGAGAGGTACCGGTTATAAATTCAATAATTAAACTTAACAAGATTACTTTATTTACTAAAAACAGCTATACAAAATACTAAAATTACTTACATTCTAAATACACTAAGGGCCAGGACTAAAAACCTGGTGATATTCTTCACCCAATTCTTCATTATATCGGCAACCAACAATACATTTTTTCACTAAATTCTTTATTACAACGGCAACCAACTATACATATTATCCATTATGTAGGCAACCAAAAATACTTTTTCTACTTTATATTGGCAACCAACAATACATATTTTTCCTTAAATTCTTGTTGATTATATCGGCAATCAACATTTCATATTATCCATTATATAGGCAACCAACAATAATTTTTCTCCATTATAACGGCAACCAACAGTACATTTTTTCTCTAAATTCTTTATTATATCGGCAACCAACTATACATATTATCCATTATATAGGCAACCAACAATACTTTTTCTCCATTGTATCGGCAACCATCAATACTTTTTTTCCATTATATTGGCAACCAACAATACTTTGTCTCCATTTTATCGGCAACAAATTATACATATTATCCATTTTGTAGGCAACCAACAATACTTTTTCTTCCTTATATTGCAACCAACAATACATTTTCTTTATTTTAACTGGCAACCAACTACACATATTATCCATTATGTAGGCAACCAACATTTCAAATTATTCATTATATAGGCAACCGACAATACTTTTTCTCCATTATAACGGCAACCAACAATACTTTTTCTCCATTATATTGCAACCAACAATACATTTTCTTCATTTTATCGGCAACCAACTACACATATTATCCATTATGTAGGCAACCAACATTTCAAATTAT
>JARJDX010053454.1:0-11599 GCA_030264735.1 Gymnusa sp. GC000175 | reverse complement strand
ATGGCCATCACCATCTCCATCATCCACTACTTGGGCCACTACAGGCCATCTACCCCTCTACACAATGGTGATGGCTCTCAGTGGCTCAAGATGGGCCATAGTGTAGAGGGGCCATTACAGATTAGAACGTAGAATTTCAAGACATATGGAGATCTTGGAGTTCTACGTTCTACGTTCACATATAAGCAATATACTGGAAAAAGTGCAGTGAAAATAACTGATATTGAAACAACTATTATTAAAACAACTGATAACATATTTTTAAATATCAATTACAAAAATTTATTTATTAAATTTATACGTAATCGTAATCAGGATCAAAATAATCAGGCCATACAATAGATTCTATCCAAGGCACGTAGGGAGACACTTTAGTATAAACTCCCGGATTTCTAAGTATACCACATATTTTCCCAAAAGACGTAATTCCCACGATTACGTAAACATTATCTCTATAATTTTTAAGCTGCAATGGTCCTCCAGAATCTCCCTAAAGAAACATAACGTTCATTCAATGTCCATTTAACACAAAATAAAATTAACTTACCTCGCATGTATCAACTCTCCTTTGTTTGCCACCTGCACATATTTGAGATTTTATAATGCCCTGGCGTAACTTTCTATTATTCTTGGGGTAAGCCCTTTTGCATTCTTCTTCGTTGAAAAACTCCAATTTTAATTCTTGCAAGTGGTTGGGTTTGGTACCATTAAACAGCAGACCCCAACCAGTTGCAATTAATACATGCTCTTCGGGAATTGTTTCATCGGTATGAAGACACGCGGGTTTTATATATTCAGAAAAAGTTACGTCATATTCTAACTCGATAAGAGCTATATCATGATATTTCTGAGGAGGTTTATAATCAGGATGTTTCGTATAGTTGTAGACTGCTAGAGTGATTGCTTCCTCTTCCTTGTAAGCGAGACTGTCTATAATTAATTCTCCGAGACGTACCCAACGTACTTCTCCGCTTAAAATTAACTTGATAAGAGTAATAAATGCAATAACAATTACACGATTCTTACAAATCTTTGCTGTTCAAACAGTGGGCGGCGGTCAGCACATATCGTTTGCTGATTAAACTTCCTCCACAGTTCCATTCGACCTTGTCTAAATCACCGTAACCCAAGATCGCCTAACCATAAAAGGTTTTGTTAGCGTGCGTTTGGTTAAATTAATCAGAAAATAAAACAAAAAATATAACAATATTGATTTACCATATGAGAATACTCCTTGGCTTTAGCATCAGAACCTCCACCTCCAAAAATTTTTGACATGGATGTATTATAATTACTTATTCGTTTTATTTCCTCACATACTGTAAAACACGATTTATAAATAAAAAATTAATTGCTTGTGATACTACATACCTTCATTAGCTATTTGTCCATAATACGTTGCATGTGTTGGTTTTTCCGTGGTAGTCTTTTGAATCTTTTTACAACAGATAATGCTACTGGAAATTTTAGGGTTACAAATTGTAGGTCTAATGCCTTTTCCGAAGTCAACCCACGCCTGACGACAGTTTGAAATGGACACGCATTCCCCCAAGACGTTATTGGGTAGTGTACATTCTACCAAATCAGAAATTTAAATTTTAATTAAATTAAATAATAAATCAACGGAAATTATTCGTAAAACTTTGGGGTGAAGAAAATTATGATAGAGTAATTTGTTGTACTCAAACATAAAATTGCATTAATCTTGATGAAGTGAAGCTTTTGGTGCGTAAAATAATTATTTGAAAATGGGAATAAAACGTTGAAAAGTGAGTGAGTACTTTCATGGTTTTAGAATTTTGTATAATTGCTATAGTAAAATTACATGTTGGGTTTGGTGTGGGATAAAGCACTCGCATTTTTGAAGTGAAAACTTCTTTAGCTGCGTTGGGCACTTTTTGGTAGGGGAAAATCTTATGGGTTCGCGTCGCCGACATGCTCATGACTGGCGCACGCGCAGGGACGTTTGCTGTGCGCGTTAGACGCTTTTTGGATGGGTGAAATCTCGTGCGTTCGCGTCACCGACATGCTTTTTACTTCTATCGGCAGTCTCTATAACTGCAATTTTTTTTAATTTGTGCTAAAGTTGGTCTTATATTAATGGATGGTGCAGCTATTATTAGAGGCAACTATTGACCATGTAGGAAAGAGAAATGCACTAAGTAAAACTTTGTAAAAAGTACGTTTAATTTTAAAGTTTTTTACGGTAGTTACATCTATTTATTGTTGAAAATTTTTAAACCTATTAAATTAATAATTAATAATTAACGAAGAAAAGTGACCGAGCGGTAAAACATATAACTGACATGCTAGAGAACCCAGGTTTAAATCCGGCCAAATTTATTTATAACTCTAGATTTAAAATTTAGGCTTTCGCGACTTGAGTCGATGTAAATTTTCTTACTTTCGGGTATTTTATTAAATTTTTTTTACTTTCGGGTTTAAGTCACGTATTTTTATTGCTTGTTGCAAACGTTTCTCTCGCCATTGCATAACTATAGATTTAAAAATTTTCTTAGCTTCCGGGTGTTTCGAAAATTCACCTTTATAGTCGTTATTCCATGACTGAAAACCTGCCCTGTTTCTCACATTAAGGACGTAAAAATTAAACTGATTGTAGACTCTGCCTTCACCCGAGAACAGGATATCACGCTCAAAAACGAGTCGTCGATACATAAAAATTATTAATTTAATTATATTTATTAAAATTGATTACCTTCGGCATGCAACAAGATATATAAATAGGTAAAGGTGCACAATAAAAAACATATCTTCATCACGTTTCCAAATCTTGACACTATAACAATGTAAACTTCTTGAATGTTTCAAAGTATCTACCTTGTTGTTGAGATAAAAGTAATAAACATTAATAATAGAAGTAATAGAGGAAATCGTTCACAATACAATTAATTTTCAAGGTTAAATAAAAAAATAATATATGACTGAAGTACATAGAGCGTATCTTGTTTTTTTTTGCATATTAGTAAAAGATGAAAGAAGTTATTGCTCATGCATTTTACAAATAAGTGTTATAATTATTCTATATTTGCATTTACTTCGATGTATGTAATTAATTTTTTCCACGAGCTGGTTTTCCAGCTGATACACTGGTATACAGTGTCGTCAAGTCATGCTTTAGTTTTGATGTAGCAAGCGGATACTCGAATCTACTTTTGCACTAAAAAAAGGAAACTCCACACATTTTAGAAGTGTGTGCTTCGGATTCAGAAAAACGGACATCAGAAGCGTGGAAATTTTCCGAAAAAAAACATCGATTAAATATCACCTGAAGAACAAATAATGGAATACACGTGTAGGCAATGATATTGTACCAGGAATAAAGAACAAATACAATGTGGGGTTAAGAAATGGAAGAGGTATAATGATGGTAGAGTTTTGCTGCTAAAAAAAGTTAATTAATAATAGCAAACACATACTTTCAGCACAAGCCCCAACATAAGATAACATCCTCGTAAAAAAAATACTCATCAACAATCGACTAAATATTAACAAACATTACCATTCCACCAGAACAACGTGTAAGGTCATTGACCTCAAGTCAGACCATAATTTAGTAACAGGAGGTATTGTGATTAAGAACCCAACATGGAAAATTAAACAAACGGCTAGAAAAAAACGATTTTCACCAACTTTTTGATATTTTTTGTGAAAATCAGGTAAAATATATGCTATTTTCGTCCAAATTAGGATGATTTTGGTTAAAATTAGATAATTTCAGTCAAATTTAAACCTTTTTTATTAAAATATAGTTGCATTGGAAGGAGCTGGAGAGAGCTTATAGAAACTCTAAAATAAGATCTGTATTGATGATAGGATGGTGGTGGATGAATTTTGTCATTTTGTTGTTCACCGATTTAACGTCGCTTTTGCTAAACTAAATTTTGTGCTGTAAGGATGTTGGGGGAATATGTATGGGTAGGTTAATTTCAAAATCTAGATATAGATAGTCGGCGCATAGATTGGGAATTGTTGGAGGGTTTGATAGAAACCTTTAAGGATGGCATCTGGAGTACTTGAATTGTTGTCCATAATAAATGTGTAGGAACTTTTAATAAAATCCGAGTTGTTGAGAAATGTGGAGAGATGTCTTCTTTTTGTAGGGTTTAGTTTAAAGTCGCCTCTAATTATCGCGTGTTCATATTGTGCGGCCTGCTATTGTCGATTCTGCTGTAGGGGTGAATGTAAACTAGAAATATGTGTAGTGGTGAATTTTCGAAGGAAAGTGTGGTGTGTATGCATTCATTTAATGGATTGTTAATGACTGGGGTGTTTGCTGTGCCCAATTTTAGTGATGCGGCACCACCTCTGATTTTTCTGTTAATGACTTGTGCCAGAATTTGGATTGAAGACCAGTTTCTGAAGGATATAGGTTGAGGAGACTTTGTTTCAACAAACATGGCGCGGGATATGTGATTAGTGGATAGGTAGTTGAGGATTAAATGGGACTTGTTGAAGAAGGAGTTTCTATTGCCATAAAGGATACGTAGGGAAGCCATTATTGGGTTATAGGGGAGTCAGAGATGTGAATTTTGATTCCGTCAATGGGGGCGGCAACTTGTGGGGCATCAATGTTTTTAGAATCAAACATAAAAATAAAGTTACGGTTGCCTGAAAATGAAACAACCGCATCGACACTGTATATTTCTATAAATCGCTGCTTTAGTTTAAAAAGCGCTTGTCTGTCAGTGTTGTTAGGTAAATTTGGTGATGTATGTATCAATAATATGATCGTGAATGGTTATGGGGTTATGAATACGGCTTTTCCGGGTTATGTTACAATTGGTCTTATTAGCAGCGTCCTGTATATGCCGAGTTTAGCGTTTTTGTTTAGTGTTTTTTTGGAAAAGCTTTCTCAATGGCAGCCCTTTCTGCTGATGTATAATTCCTGATTAACGGTACTTCCTCAACACAAGATGAAAGTCAATTTGATGCTGAACAAGAAATTTGGGCGACATTTGGGTGACAGCATGGTCAGACTCTTCAAATAAGCTTTGACTGTGAAGAAGAACCAAGTTCGGGGTTTTAAAAATTTTAAGTTCGGCTTAGAAAACTAAAACTACAGGATTTAATTTTAAGTTTTATTTATTTTGGACGATTTTTAGTTTTAATTATTAGAATAAATTTTTAGTTTTTTTTATTCAGCTCCTTAGCTTGCTGGTTTTGTGATCGTTATAGATATATTTAGAACAAAACAAAAAAAACGTGGGTCAAACACATCATACACATGTTGTCATTAATTTTAAAGTAAATATGAATATTTAATTAAATAAAGAAAACCAAACCCATCAAAATTTAGCCACGCTTTCTACCAAATTAAACAATAAAAGTTCATGTGACCAAAGAGCCATTTCTCCTAGCATCACATGTGCTAACACTTGTGACCACAAAAGGCGCTTATCAGGTTCGCGAAAAAATTTATAGCAACGACTTTGAGACACAAAAACAATTGGCGAAATTGCAGGCACGCCACGCCACCTATCGATATTTATATAAATTACGGAGTATGACCGGTTGCCTACGTTGGCGACGTACAAAACGTTATAATTTTACTATATCGTTACAAATTTCTTGCACGATCTGCGCCAGGGATTTACATCGACCTCAACACACAGTTTTGCAGCTAGCCTGTGAAAAATTTACGTACCTCATCGCTCGCTGGTATAATCTTCTTGAGTGATAACATCTCCATCCTATTATTATTTTCACAGCAAAATATTTTCAAATGTTAAATTTAATTTACATTTGTTGTGTATAGTTGGTTGCCTATAGATTGTATGGGTTAGGTCTTATGTATACCAAAAAAAAAACTTCGCATATGGAAACTGTAGTAATATGAAACATTTTAATAATAAATCTTCATTTTTAAACATAAAAATTTTATTATTAAAGTTAAGTAGACCATACAATAGATTCAATCCAAGGCACATAGGAAAAAACTTTTGTATAAACTCCTGGACTTCTAATTGTACCACACATATTTCCAAAAGACGTTATTCCGACAATAGTGTAACTCTTCCGAATTCCATTTGTAAACTGCAATGGTCCTCCAGAATCGCCCTAAACATAATTTTCTTTCAACATCCATTCAAAACAAACAAATTTAACTTACTTCGCACGTATCAACTTGACGGTATTTGCCACCAGCACACAATTGAGATTTTACAATACCATTACGTAACTTTCTCTTATTATTAGGATAAGCTTTCCTGCATTCATCTTCACCAAAAAAGTCCAATACTAACTTTTGTAAGTGGTTAGGTTTGTTGCCATCAAAAAGAAGACCCCAACCAGTTGCAATTAGTGTTTTATCACTAGAGATTGAGTCTTCGGTATAAAGGCAAGCAGGTTTTATATACTCAGAAAATGTAACGTCACTTTCTAATTCAATAAGAGCTATATCGTGGTATTTTTGTGGAGGTTTATAATCAGGATGATACGTGTAGTTGCGGAAAGGTAAGGTGATTGGGTCAGCATCGTCAGTGTCAGTGTTTAGAACTAATTCTCTAAGGCGTATCCAACGTACTTCCCCGCTAAAAATTGTTTTGATTGAAGTTATAGATGCAAAAACATTAAAGGATGCTTACTAATCCTTGCTGTTTAAACAGTGGGCGGCTGTTAGAATATATCGTTCGCTAATTAAACTTCCTCCACAATTCCATTGGACCTTGTCTAAATCACCGTAACCTAAGAGAGCCTGACCATAAAAAAAGTATAAGACGATTACTTGTAACATATACAAAACCTAGAAAAATTTTTATCGCAAAACTTTTAAATTGAAATCCTTTTTAAATAAATTTACCAGAAATCATTTATTTACCATATGAGCATATTCCTTAGGTTTTGCATTAACACCTCCTCCTCCTCCTCCTCCTGAATGTGGTCCTAAATGAAATGGTAATCCTGCTATAAAACGACTTGTTTTTTTAAAATCCTCACATTCTATAAAAAAAGTATAAAAAACATTTGGACTTAACAAATTTACAAATTTTAGGGTAAACGCCGCTGCGTATATCATCCACTGATTGAGGGCAATTTGCAATGTGCAAGCATTCTCTCAAGAGGTTATTAGGTAACGTACATTCTACCAAACCATAAATATGTTATTAACAAATAAATTCAAAAATTTCAACAAAATTAACACCCCGGAAGTTGTTCAAGATTGGTTAAACCGAAAAACATCTATCTGATGATTTTACGTATAAAACAAAATCTAGCAACTATACCAAACGTTGAATATTTTTGCGACTTGAATATGTTATCGACGAATAAATTTGCTACATATTCCAAAAATTTCGACAAGATTAACACGCCGGAAGTTGTTTGTTAGTCATTTAAATTCAAGATTGGTTAAAACTGAAAATACTTTTAAGTTGATTTTAGGTATAAAACAAAATCTAGCGACTCAACCAAACGTTGAATATTTTAACGACTTGAATATGTTATTGACGAATAAATTTGCTACATATTCCAAAAATTTCGACAAGATTACCACGCCGGAAGTTGTTTGTTAGTCATTTAAATTCAAGATCAATTTTTTGTTAAACTACATACTTTCATTGGCTATTTGTCCATAATACGTTTCCTTTTTTGGTTCTTCCATCTTAGTAATACTCTTTTGACAACAGATAATGCTACTGGAATTTTTAGGATAACAAAGTTTAGGTACAACGCCTTTTTCGAAGTCAATCAATGCCTGAGGACATTTCGAAATGGACAAGCATTTCCCCAGGAGGCTATTGGGTAGTCTACATTCTAGCAAATTAGAAATTTAAATGTAAATTACATTAAAATAATAAATTCACGCAAATTATTTATAAAACATAAAAAAAATTTATTTTTGTTACTCTACCTACCTTTTTTGTCTATTTGTCCATAATACGTTTTCTTTTTTGGTGCTTCCACCTTAGTAATACTTTTTTGACAACAGATAATGCTACTGGAATTTTTAGGATTACAAATTTTAGGTATAACGCCTTTTCTTAAGTCAGCCAATGCCTGAGGACAGTTCGAAAGGGACACGCATTCCCCCAAGAGGTAGTTAGGTAACGTACATTCTACCAAATCAAAAATTTAAATGTAAATGACATTAAAATATTAAATTTACGCAAATTACACAGTGGTTTTTGCCTAACTTTCGTAGTACTTTCGCTTGGTTTCTATTACAAAATTTTTAAGGAAAAGTCGCAAACCGAAAAGTTTGCTTTTGGCAAATTTTTTTTGAAAACGAATTTTTCCATGAATATGCTGAATTAACACCATTTAACCATTACTTAGTACTTGTTTTTGACTAAACTTATAGAAAAATGTATGGAGAAGTTAGCCAAAGGGCCAAAAGTAGCATACAAGCGGATTTCTGGATGTTATAAGACGAAAACTTGAAAAAAATCCTCAAATTTTATGTAATTTCACCTAAAAATTGGCACATAAAAAATTGTAATTCAAATTTTACGGACAAATATTGCTGTTTGACTATTTCTATCCCTAGAGTAACTCGTTAGGAAGCGTTGTGTGCCATTCGTTGGTTATTTTTCACTTGTTTTTCTTATTTAAACACATTTGCGAAAAAATCGAAATTTCGCCATTTTAGTGAAATTGTCTAAATTTGTAAACTAACATCATTTTGACGGTCAGTCATCGGACTTTTTCGCCTTGAGAATGCGCAATGGCGAGCGCAACGTTGGCGACAACCAATAAAAATACGCGACTTAAACCCGAAAGTAAAAAAAACTAACATTGACCCCAGTCGCGAAAGTCTAAATTCTTAATTAACACCATTTTGTTATTTTTTAACGAAAATACGTAAACTTTTCGGCTCTTGAAAGTTAAAAATAAATACTTAAAAAAAATAAAATATACGATTTTCACCTTCTTTCCAGGACTACGAAATATTTTTTAGACTAAGCTTTTGCAAAAAATCAAAAACGATTTTCCCCCTTTTCACCCCCACAGAAACGTTTGTGAGAAAATTTCCTTTGGCAAATTAAAGTACGCAAAAAGTCATATTCGAAGTTTTTTTTTTAAATATCCGACGCCGCTTTCTAAGCTTAAAAAACAAACGACGATATCTCCGAAACAATATCTCTGATCAAAAAAAAATTCAGCACTTTTTTGTAGGCCGTCTAAAGATCTACAAAAAAGTCCTATGATTCAAAAGCGTCGGAACCCCGCATGTCAACTTTATTTTCAATTTAGGCGGACGTGGCCGAATTTTTCAAAATATTGGAAAACTTTACCCACCAAGCTTTTGGAAACTGGCATCGCCACGTTACGCCGTTGCATAGTGTTACTGAATTTTAATGAAGAAGAATATTTAAAAATAAAAATGTCTTACATGTCACCCAGGTTTAAATCCGGCCAAATTTATGACTATAGATTTAGAATTTAAGCTTTCGCGACTTGACTTGATGTAAATTTTCTTAATTTCAGGTTCAAGTCGCGTATTTTTATTGCTTTAACATTTCGCTCACCATTGCATAACTATAGATTTAAAATTTTTCTCCCGCTGGTCCATGATGTAACACCTGCCCTGTTACCAACATTAAGGATGTAAAAATGAAACTGATGTTAGACTCTGCCTTCACCCGAGAATAAGAAATCTCGCTCAAAAACGAGTCGATACATAAAAATTAATAATTAAATTATATTTATTAAAATTGATTACCTTCGGCATGCAACAAAATATATAAATAGGTAAAGATGCACAATAAAAGACATATCTTCATTGCGCTTCCAAATCTTGAAACTAAAACAATGTAAGCTTCTTGAATGTTTCAAATTATCTATCTTCTTGTTGGGATAAAAGTGATTAATAATAATTATAGAAGTGAATCAGGAAATCGTTACATAATGTAATTAATTTTCAAGGTTAAGGATCGGGTTTTGGCGCTACGATTATGACTAGAGCGGGGAGAGGTGGACCAAGAGGAAACTTAGGCGGGGAGAGATGTCTAGACACAATCTTTAATTGTGTGGGTAAATATAAAATATGATATGGATATAGAATATTTATTTTTCCATTTATATGATTTATTTCTTAAAAATTTTGTGGTGTGACCCCATATTTTTATATTCACAAAAAAATTGTCTATCCAATGATACCAAAAACGTGCCATGTTCTCATTTAAAAAAAATGTATGCAGCGCCACCACTCGGAATTTTTTTTTACAAATCAAAAATATCGTTAAAATATGCACTGGTTGGTAATATATGCAATCTTGAACAATCATCTCTTAAATCGCACGCGTATTAATTCTGCATCGCTTGGTGCAATACTTATGGCGGACCCTGTATAAGTTGACTCACCTATTTAATGCAGCCTACAAATTGCAACAAATACCAACATTTTGAAAGGTGGCCGAAGTATTATTGTTTCCAAAACCAGGCAAACCACCATATGAAGTCAAGTCATATAAACCCCTTTCGCTCCCATAAATTGTTTTTAAAATTTTTAAGTAGCTACTGCTTAAGAGATTAAAACCTATAATTGTGGATAACAAATTGATCCCAGATTTACAATTTGGTTTTTAAGGGAAGCACTCAAACATTGATTAGGTTCATAGAATAACGCATATAATTGAGCGCGCCCTCGAAGGAAAACAAGTCTGCTCCGCAGTATTTTTGGACGTAGGTCAAGCCTTCGATAAGGTGTGGCATGAAGGCCTGGTCTACAAAATAAACAAAATGCTACCAAAACAGTATGTACAGATTTTATCATTCTATATTACAAACATACTTTTTTGAATAAGGCTAGAAAATAAGTATTCTTCCCCAAAAGAAATAAAATTTTGGGTACCCCAAGGAAGCGTCCTCGGACCCATTCTCTATCTTCTAGTTACCAGTGACCTACCAACTGCCTATGCCTGGTCTCTTTACAGCTCAACAAGATCAAAAGAAATCTATTAAAAAACTCCAAACGGCAAGCAATTCTGTTACTAACTGGACTAAACAATGAAGGATCAAGCTAAACGATGAGAAATCTATTCACATAAATTTCACCAACGAAAAAATAAAAGATCCACTTACTCTGAATATCAATGGAAGATTGTACCTTATGAGCTGAGTGCAAAATATCTGGGCATGACTCTCGATGCTAAGTTACGCTGAAACGTACATGTTAAAAAGAAAAGAATCGAATTAAATTTAAAATATAAAGGCACAACTGGCTCCTTGGCAAAAATTTCAAAATGTCTGTAAATAATGAAAAAATGGAGGTGTGGTCACCACACGACTTTCATTTACCAATTTGAAATTTTTTTTGGGTTAACTATCATATTTAAAGATATTAAAATGTATGTTGGCAATAATAATTCAATTATTGACGTCCATCACTTTTGACGGGTGGTTAACCGTGTTTCATTTATTGTCAGCTGATCAAATGACATTACGTCTCTCCTACTTGAAATGAATAATTACCCTGACAATGCTGCAAATCAACAGAAAACAATGAGTTCTTAAAATGTTAAATTTTGAAAAAATGATAAGAACAAAATTTGTGTAAAATTTATATTTAAAATCCAAGATTTTGAAATGTTTGCAAAAAACTTAAAAACCTTAACAATAGAATACCACTTACTATTTT
>JARJDX010053452.1:0-10973 GCA_030264735.1 Gymnusa sp. GC000175 | reverse complement strand
ATTTAATGTATATTACCTGGAATTTCCAGGTTAAATGAATTGCTTCCACTACAAAAATTAGCAATATATAACGAAAGGGCCTAAAATTCATAATTCATTCAAAATTAGTTTACCAAAAATTATATCCTACGAATTATAACTCGTACGATAAACTTTATCATATTCAGTTCTGTGTTAGTTACTAATAGTAACTTTGGTAATATTTTGTTTTTGGTAAGTAGTAATTATATTATAATTATAAATATGAATGTATATTCTAGTGATGAAATCTCGTGTGATGCTTTAGTCCGTGATGAAAAGTACATGTGATGATATAGACACGTGATGAAATTTCGTGTGATGATTTTGTCTGTGATAGAAAGTATATGTGATGATATATACACGTGATGAAATGTCGTGTGATGAACTGTCTGTGATAAAATTTCGCGTGATGATATGTCGTGTGATGATATGTTATATACCCGGTAGCCACCACCCTTTACTATGCTTCTTATGTAACATAACGTGTAGAATTTTACTAAATAACATTGATTAATTTAAAAGTTAAAAGTAAAAATCATGTGCCCAGAGCTTTTTCACTAAGGAGAATTAAGAAATTAATTAGATTAGTATGCAGAGACAGAAAAAATGTTTAAGACAAGCAAAATCATGTACAAATTAAAAAGACTAGGATAGGAAATCACCGGTTTCCGATCACATCATAAATAAAGTTTTAAAATATGGCGGAGAAAAATTATCGCATGGCATAAAAATATCATACTCATACTTGTTTACATTATATTGTTTTATTTGTATTACTTTTTTACAAGTCTCATAAAGAAAAAAATAGTGGTGTGGTTACCAGACGACTTTCATTTACAAATTTGGGACATATTCGTTATTTTTGACAAAAGTAAATGTATCTTTCATTTCATTTTGTTGAAATGTATGTTAGCAATAATTCCGAAAGTGACATCTGTCACTTTTGAATGATATATAACATAACCATAACAAAAATTTTGAAAAAACGTTAATAACAAAAGTTGTTGAAAATTTGATTTTAAACACTTAATACTCCCATGTTTTTCCATAAACTTATGGAGTTTTTAAAATATATTCAAAAAAAAACAATAAAGTAGCATTTCCGGTTGGTGGATTTCAGCCAAAATTTTGTTATACTAATTCGAGCAATTCTGTTAGCAATTTCAAGAGCATTTCAGCGCAGGTGCTGAGCTGGACGGGGGTTTGAATTTACGCCAACCGAGATGCGGCTCAACATGAAAACCTAAACTAATAACAGATCATCCATACATAGTTGCAGCCGCGGAGTGTGGTTTTAACTAGGCCACTCCTAGCTGGACGTGAAGACACCATCATTATATCCTGCACATCAAGATTATGGTCATGTCTCGCGGGCGTATGGGTGTGAGGCCTAGGCTTCATCATTATGACAAAAGTAGGCAACCTAACAAAAATCTAAATGAATTAGGTGCCTGTTCATCTCTTGTAAATTAATTGCGTTTGGAGGATGCACAATATTTCTCAACGTTTTCAACATTTTTCAAGCTCATTTTTTAAAGAAATAAAAAAAGTAAAAAAAATAATATTAAAGTAAATTAGCAGTGTTAAAATCTTGAAATTACTCTTAGTTCTTCAAGTCACGAGAGCAGGAATGAACATGTCCTCTTGTGACAGGTGCAGTCTCTGATACCTGCACTAACATGTCTCCGATACTGCTCTCGAGACTATTTTGTCTCACTAGCTTTACTTTTTGTAATGCGGGGCTCTGCAGAGATGAACCATCCTTTCCATAGCTACTCAAAAGAAACAAACCTTACTTTTGGGTCTGGAAAGGAACCAAAAGCAATAAACAAAAGGTCATCAGGCGCACAACGGAAAAAATTTCGCAAATTAAAGCTAGAGGACGGGTAAAATTAAACTCGAGCGAAAATTGGAAGAGCCCAGTTACTTTTGGCTAAAATCCACCAACCGTAAGTGGTAGTTTATTGCTGAGGTTTTTCATTTTTTTGCAAATATTTGAAAAAACTATCAAGTTCCGGCTGGTACGCCGATGCGAAACCGGTCAGAAGGCAGCACCGCGAAGGCTTCGAAAATAAAATTACGTTACAGCGCCACAAATGGTGATTACAAAAAATTAATGCTTAAATAATTTTCGGAATATGTGGAAAAAAACTCACGAAAAAATAAGTTTTTGTAAAGAATATTGTTTTATTTATAACCACCACGTATATAACGAAGTTTACATATTCATTTATCATATAAGTTATTAAAATAATATACATGAGTATTTAACTAGAAAGTTTAAGTTTTATTATTAACGAAATGTCAAATATGTAATTATTTAAAAATATAATATACACATTAATAACTTCAATTGCACTATCTTCGACGAGGGTACCGCTCCCGCTATATTTTTATTTTTATTCAAATTTTGTATGAATTTTACTTATTAAAATATAAACAGCTGCAATTTTACAGTTAATAAGTATGTAATACCTACTTATTATTTGAAGATTATAAAAAGCCTTAGATTTTGCATTATACGTAACTCTTATAATTAATTAACTTATTATGGTTAATAACGTTACTATCCCAACACCTAATACATATTAAATGAGTTAACTATCACACTTCTCAAGACCTTGAGAGCAATAGATTTGAATAAAAGTAAATTTATAATTTCAATATCACCGATGAGCGTTTACTTTTTAATTATAAAAATATTTTTATAAACTCAGTGGCGGATTTACCACTTGAGAGACTCCAAGCGCAAGTTTTAAGATCCCCTATCGTTTTCTTTTTTGTTAAATCAGGTCAAATGTAAACTGTGGTATTAATTTTATTAATAGGAAAATAAATAATCAAATGCACCGTAGTTTAAACCAAAATTATCTTAATTTGATAAATCTTTTAATAAATTAAACCAATAGCATCTAAATTTAAACAAAAATCTTTTTAATTTGTAAAGATTTATACAAATTTTAGCGAATATTGCCGCAATTTGCACAAAAACCTAAAAACTTTGATAGAAATTGATGAAAAATTAAACAAAATCATCGCCATTTAGACTAAAACCTCTTGAATTTGACAAAAATCATTGAATTTTTAATCAAAATTTTTTAAATTTCGACTTAATTTGATTAAATACTGGGTGTTCAATTTTACATTATCTTCTTAAATATCTCGAAGAGAAAACATTTAAAAGAAGTATGCCGAATCATAATTGTCATGGCCCTATAAACCATGATGGACATCGGATTTTGAGAAAATGGCTTCCCCAGTCCCCGGGGGACGCTTCTAAAAGAGCGTTAATAAATATGTGGGGTTTATTCATATACTTTTTTCCCAACAGGTGGCGATGTATTCGTGAAAGTATGATTTTAATGAAAAATATTCTCATATTAATATTGTGTCAATAACTCATAAAATAATAACATTTGGTGTTTTAATCATTACCTAAATTTTTGGAAATATCAGTCCCTAACACTGGGGGAACGAAAACAGGACATTAAAAAAACTAATTATGAATGATTCGATTTTATCAAGAATTTTCATGTTATGTTTACTGATTGGTAATTAATTTCAGTAAATTAAGTGTTTTAATATGTTATTTCGTGCAAAACTTTTGAAGTCTGCTCGATGTGATGTCAATTGTTTTTGCGGCATATCGTGACTTTCTTCTTGAAGTTGCCCACCGTTTTACGCAAAATGACAGGGCTGATTCCTCCACATCTACAGGCACGGCGAATCCTCTCTTTCATGTCGTCGCGTGTGGTTGCCGGATAACGGAAAACGATGTCCTTCAGATATCCCCACAAGAAAAAATCTAAGGACGTCAAATCCGGAGACCGGGACGGCCAATTCACTGGTCCTCCACGACCAATCCAGCGTTCTGGGAAAACCTCGTTGAGATGGGCACGAACTTGATTGGCATAATGCGCCGGTGCTTCATCCTGCTGAAACCACATGGTCATCCTCAACTGCAAATCGACGTATTCTAATAACTGTGGCGCAAGAACTGAAGATACCGTGCGCCTGTCAGTGACTCTTCGAAAAAATGTGGTCCAATCAAATGTCCATCCAAAATTATTGACACAATATTAATTCACGAATATTTTACAGGAAAATCATACTTTCACGACAACACGCCACATGTTGAAAATTAAAAAAAAGTATCCGAATAAACCCTACATAGTTTTTAACGCCCTTTGAGAATCTGAAATAAAAATAGGGTTTTCCATTTAAAAATTTTAGGTTAACCCCCCTGCAGCCCCCCTCTGAGGGGGTGGGGGGGCATTTTGTCAAAATCCGATATCCCCTTCAAAACCATGACGATTACAATTCGGCATACTTTTCGTTAAAATGCTTTCTTTTCAAGATATTCAAGAAGATAATGTAAAATGGGACACCCGGTATGTCAGATTACAATTAAAAATAGATGCACTGTTAAAAATAAAAGTGATCTTAAGAAAAGTCAGTTTAGGCATTGAAGAAACATCTTCACCGGGCACGTTACTGGATGAAATATTATATTCATTCAAGTATCGATTAACAAATAAAAATCATCTAAACTTTGATAAAACTTACAAAATTTAAAAACATCATGTAGTTATACACAAAATGGCTCAAATTTGATGAAAAAAACATATTATCGAAATTTTAAACAAAATTATCCAAATTTTGAAGAAAATCACTTATCGTGCGGCGTTATTTTTCGGGAGACCACAAATAAAAATTTCAATATTTTTGGTTTATATTTTATGGGATTCTGAGGTCCCTTGCATTATGAGACCCCAAATATATTTAATAATTATATTGATAGTTTTGTATATTTTTCTCTCATTATTAAGCTAAAATGTAACTTTTTATATAAAAAGTTTTGGTAATTAGGTATTACGAATTTTCTATATTTACTGTAATCGATAAACAATCCTTACATTGTTTTGTTTAAATAACTTTCAATAAAAATTAAATTATTTTATATAATCGTATAATTAAAATACGGATAAAATATTTTAATTAAAATAAACAATTATAATTAAAAAAGAGTGTCAATACTTTTATTACAAAGTTGTCCCCAATATGCAATGTCTTTATTCACAATACGTTACGATGATAAATATTTACATTTGGAAATTTGACATTGGCTTGGTGCTTAGAAGTTATAAAAAACATTTATTTAACAATCTTCCTTAGCAATTATAATTATAAATGTAAATTAACATCTTGTGTCGAGGTTTTGCAGTGTTTTAAATCAAGATTTCATATTTCATCTAGATGCCACATACCATATAATGAAACGGCAATTAATTCTTGCATAATAAAAAAAGCAATTAGAAGAGGATATAATACGTACATGTGCAATCTTAATTAATTATTAATATAAACAAAATTGCATTTCATTCTTACATAAGAAACTTTTTAAATTCTTTCTTTTATGTTTATTGAATTAATTTTTGTTTTCAGAAAATAACATTTTATAAAAAAAAATATTATTTTTTTTTATATAACTAACTAATAGAGAGCTTTTATTTCTGCATAAAAAAATGATTAAATACTTGGTGTCCCATTTTATTCTTTACAGTGTAATATCTCGCTAAATGGACATCGAATAACAAAATGTTTCTTTTCACAATAAAAAATGAGATATTTAAGATTTTAAAGCACCGAAGAAATGGATAAACTATAGGACATGATGATAATCTGGTGTCTCATTCCTTTCGGATTTTTCGGCGATCATATAGGAAATTCAGACTTTGTCTGCTGCAGCTTTGAATAGGCTCGTTGTTGTGTTGAACCAGGTTTAAAGGTTTTTTTTACCATGATTTTTGCCTTCTTTCTGGTCCTTTTCACCCAACTAATATCTCATGCAGTATAAGTTGCAACCGTCCGTATCGTTGACTATTCCTTACAATGTGACTAAGGTATTCCAGCTCTATAGCCCTTATTGTGATTTTTCCATTTTCGACAAGTCCTATTGGTTGTGACATGGGCCGTCCAGGCTATCATGAGTATTCGGCGGTATAGCCACATCTCAAATGCATCGGTTCTCTTTCTGCTATCCTGTATTCAATGTATATTACACGAATGTATGTACATATTTTATATATTTTACATTGAGTTTTTTTAAGGAATCTCTTATGAGCCTCCACCCCATATAAAAGTACTGGAAATACGTAGCATCTCAATAGCCTCATCTTCGTTTGTATATGCAGGTGATGACCCTTGAGTATCTTCGCCATTTTTAGGAATGCGGATTTGGCTTTTTCTATCCGACGTATCCCACATTTAGTTTATTGTTGTCATTAGTTATGTTTATTTTTTGGACTATTTTGATCAGTTTCACATTAGGTTGGTATTCTTGGTTAAGCAAACACCTTGATAAATACTGTTCTGAGCCATCCAATGCTTTCTGTTTCGAGAAAATTAAAAAATTCTGTCTGATACAGGAGATTAACCGTCTTTTAGTTGTTTAATTTCCTTTTTTCTATAGATATAGGCGTATAGATTCTTGTGCCCTCTTTAATTTTACTTTCATTTACGAAGTAAATAAAAGTATGATAATCGCGAAAATTTTCGAAATGGAGATTTTTGCGGAAATAACCGTTTTCGACTCCCCTAAATTAAAAAAAACTGTCAGTCTGTCTGTCTGTGTGTCTACTATCAAGTTTATGAAAAAAAAACATAAGAGTTCAAAAGTGTTCGGAATTAAATTTTTAACAAATTTTGTTCTTATCATTAAAAACTCATCCTTGTTCGTTGCTAACGACATTTTATTGAATTTATGCCCATCAAGTAGCAGAGACATACTGTCATTATAATCTGCTGACAATTAATGAAATAGCTTGTATATCATTCTAAAGTGACGGATGTCACTAGGGTAGTTATTGCCAACAACATACATTTCACAACAAAATAAAGTTTCAGAGACATACTGCCAACCTAATTGGCTGATAATTAATAAAATATACTTATGTTTCTATTAAAAGTATCGGATATGTTTTAAATTCGTAAATAATAAAAGTCATGTGACACCTCAATTTTTATTCTGCACGTTCCTACTAAGAAAGAATGGTATTGTATCTACATTTAAGGGTGGCCCGATATTTCATCACGCGACATATCATCACGCTACATTTCATCACGGATAGTTCATCACATGAGAATTTATCACATGTATATATCATCACTTGTACTTTCCATTATTATTTGTATTTTTGTTTATTTTCGAAGTAGTGCCTGTCTGTCTGCCTGAACCCTCTTTACAGCCTAAACGGCTTAATTGAACAAACTGAAGTTTTAGATTTAAGCTTTTAACAAAAATAGGGAGGTCCCAGTGATTTTTGGCTGAAATCCAGCAACCGGAAGTGGAAGTTTATTGGTTAGGTTTATGGTTTTTTTCTGAAAATATTACAAAAACTATCAAGTTTATGAAAGAAATCACAGAAGTTCAACAAAATAAATTTGCAACGAATTTTGTTTAAACCGACAACAAAGTAAAAGAAAGTTTAGCAATCGCGAAAATTTTCTAAATCGCAAATATTCGTTTTAGACTCCCCACATTCAAAAAAAATGTTTTCGCATATGTCTCTCAATATGTCTGTGTCCTCTCTACAGCAACCAAAATTGGGAGGTCCAAGTGAATTTTGTGTTAAATCCACCAATAATGGTAGTTTATTGATTAGGTTTTTGGTAATTAAATAAAATATAAAACGTGGTGTTAAGAATAGAGGAACATTTGATTATGTATTACGAAACATAGTGGAAGTATAGAAAAATAAAAATAACTTTTGAACCGCCAACCATTGCTAATCACATATATGGCTATTTTCATGTGAAGAGCAAACTTTTTTTAATATTTTTTTAAATTCATTATGAGGTTATATTAAATTTGTAGCTACTGAGGTTATTTGGCTATTTTCATGAGAAGAGCAAACTTTTTTTAATAGTATTTTTTTAAATTCATTATGAGGTTATATTAAATTTGTAGCTACTGAGGTTTTGCCTTCGATTAGTATTACAATATTTACATTGAGACATCTGTGTTGTCATGGAAAATTATTGTGTAATTAGTAAAATTATAAAAAGACAGTGAAGTTTTGGTAATTAACTTCAACATATTGTGTTTTATTCTAAAAGCTGAATGGTTCTCGCTCGGCTTTAAAGCCGCCTTCTTGATAAAAGAATTACCACAGTGTCGCCCAACTCGAGGTCAAAATAAACACCTCAGTGTGAGTGTAAGTTTGGAATAACTGTATACTGTTGCCATGTTATATTGTTTTAACGCAAAAAATTTGACAATGGCAGCTAAGCAGTTCAATCAGTTACTGTAGAATATGAAAACTGTTATGTACTGTACTTGAACCAAAGACAGGTAACTTTTCCAATTGTCAATCCCGGTTTTCGGCTAATAAAAATGAAGATGCAGAGGCGTTTATTAACTTGATAACGCTTTTTTAAAGATTGTGTTAACATGTCTAAAAAAAACGCGTTGCGAGGTTTGCTCATGCTATTAGATGAACCTACGGCTATTTGGTGGCAGGGTACCAAATCGACTATAACAACTTCCTATGATGTCATTCATTCTCTGAGACATGCGTATGGATTTAATAAACTTCCTCGCCACGAGAGCAAGAAAGTGAATTCGATCGAAAACGATTAAACAATCTTATTCACAATAAGTGCCAAGTTTTTGACTTCGAGAGACAACTCCTTTCGCGGAACACTCCATTGATACGGGTGACCACTCAATTACGGTTCTGCCTTATCAACTAATAGCAAACAAAAAAGAGGTTTTAAGACAAGAAACCGGTTACTAACATAAGAAGCAATAGAGGAATTTGAGAATCCTTGGACCGCTCTGGTAGTGTTGGTCGAAAAATCAAAAGACAAAGCAAGACTATGTGTTGACTACCGTTGCTTAAATTCGTTTACTGTTCCTGAATCTTACTTTTTGCCTAGGATAAAGGACCCATAAATGAAAGTTATTTTATGTCAACAATTGACTTGACATCTGGGTATACCTCAACCCGACATCAGCTGCCCGCGACGCGTGCGCCGCTGTAGCGGCGTCGAGCGACAATGACTCACTGACCGGTTTAAACCTGGCATTAGCACGTCCTAAGCATCTTTCACAGACGATAGAAAACTTTGGGGATGGTCTGGTGTCATTTGATAGCCCCAACACAAATACGTTCTTAGGACCCTGTATTGGGATCGACTTTTCAACGGTCTTTCGTGTAGACGTCTTCAAAGTTTCAACTTCAAGCGATCGTAGCGCCGAAACGGTAAGTCCGATCAAAAAATTACAATTGCGCAAACTTACATCTCAATTAGGTCTACAAAAAAGTCTAATGGGTCGACCTTACCCGGTCATATACAGGGGGTCAAAAAAGGCCCAGCACGATTTGTATGTAAATCACCTTAACGAATACCATTGGATAAAAACTCAGGAGGGGGATTAAAAGTACCCTCAAAGAGCCATCCGATGGTTTTTTAAAACAAAAAATCCGACGCGTCGTTCGGCGTCGCGACGTTTTTTAAGACAAAAAAAGTCAATTTGGATGGACCACATCTCCGAAACGGTGGGTTTTTTCGAAAAAGTTTTCAGGTAAAAAATAAACATCGTCTAATGTCCTATCGACGATATATTTGACACGACGTTCCCCGGTCATATATACGGGGTCAAAAAAAAATTTCAAAGTCGCCGTTCGAAAACAGGTTTTTGGCCCTCAACTTCGACCCTAATACGAATTAAGAAAATTCCCGTTGGGGAATCAAGGTGCGTGCTACGACATCCAGGAATACAACAACGCTGCCCCATGAGTCGCTTTTTTGGACGGGACACTCATTTTACGACGTCTTTGATGAAAATAAGCGCGATTTTATATAAACTGCCATGCACCGCCGAACGATGTGTCCGTGACGTGATGTTGGCGCTGGCCGCCAGTTGTCGCGCCAATCGATGTCGGGTTGGCGTATTACTAGGTTCGAGTAAAACAAAGTGATAAAATCGCTTTTGTATCACCCTTAGAAACTTACCGGTTCCGTGAACGGAGTGGATCTCCTAATTTTTTTTAATTTGTGAATGGAAGCGAATATAGTCTGCGACGATTGCTTTTTTAACAGTTTTTTTTCAGTTCTCTGTAATCAGGCGAATCCCTGTCTGTTTTATTCCGTTTTTCGATTAGTCGATGTGTGTTATGACTAAGTTTGAGATTTTGTTGTTTTTTGAGTTAGTATACACTTTTCACAGCCGGTCGGATGCTATTCGTAATTTTGGTTGATAGTCGTTTAGCTCCATATTTTGTTTGTTTTTAGTTGCATGTAGTCTACGTACAAGTTGGATGTTATACTCTTCTTCCTTCTCTCTCAACTTTTTGATAACTGGGTATAGTTTCTATTGGCAACGCAGAGACATTTGGCAACGTGGATATGAGAGAGTTGATAGTAGAGAGTATTATAATACATTAATCGAGTTGTTATATGTCAAGTGTGTTTTTGTTATTCAGTTATTTTTGTTTATTTTAGTTAATCAAACAAATATAAAATATAAAATATATTACGTTATAAACCAGTGTTTTGTAAAAACAATAATTACAACAGTGGCGACGAGGACAACTAAAACGGTCGCGCACTAAAATTTAAAAAAAAGGTAATTATCATGGAAGATTTTATCAAAATGGTAAAAGAACAACAAGTACTCGCGCGACAACAACAAGAA
Organism: Gymnusa sp. GC000175; assembly: GCA_030264735.1. Classification (NCBI taxonomy): domain Eukaryota; kingdom Metazoa; phylum Arthropoda; class Insecta; order Coleoptera; family Staphylinidae; genus Gymnusa; species Gymnusa sp. GC000175. Next base: position 250 of record JARJDX010053452.1, on the reverse strand, counting down.
GCACTCATGGACACACAACAATAATTCCTAAAAGAATTTATCAGCAAACTTTCTCCATCAGGGATCAAAAAGGAAGATGATGAGTTTCGCATGGAATCATTGCAAGAATTTGAACTTTCAGGTGGCACAACATATAATGGCTCCTCTACACTATGGCTCATTGTGGGCCATCATGATGGTCACCATTATCATGGCCCATTATGATGGCCTGAGTGGACGCATCCACACAGTGGTCCATCTAGATGGACCA
>JARJDX010053429.1:0-12079 GCA_030264735.1 Gymnusa sp. GC000175 | reverse complement strand
GCAGGATCTCTACAAACCTTCCACATGTTCACCATGGACTGCTAAACAACAGAACAGGTAAGGGGCATAGCGAGGGACTGAACCTTTTGCCAGTGGCTTTTTCTAGGACCTCTCAACATCTGAGCCAGCAAATATATTCCTGATATTTATAAATTTGAAGAATTCAACTCAATCGCCGATTTAGCCAAAATATTATATTTTCATGGATCATTGAAAGAAGCAGATGAATTATGGCTTCAATTTTATCAACAGCTATCAAAGAAAACTAGAATTCTTATCAAAGCGGATCTTGTAAATGACTATGCCTCTAGAAAAAATAAATCAAAAAGATATATAATAAAGCCGCCAAGTTACTTTAAAATACTCTTTATTCAAATATAGAAAAGGAGTATCTTTTCACATTTATTCATCTCAGCGATCCAAAAGTATTTGATGAAGCCTTAAAAACCAATACTGAAATTGTATATAGCTGTTTTGATGCAATATCCATACAATTTGCATTTCCGTACAATAATCGAGAATAATGAACAGATTATTTCATGTTTTTTTAATAGCATTTTGCGTTATAAGATAAATATATTTAAAAAATCATTTATTTCTTGACTACTTAGAAATGGTGAAATTAAAATTTTGTTCACTGATCAAGCGATTTCTCCTACATCATTTTAAACATCTCTTTTGTTACAGCTCTTTTACCTTTTCTTTCTGTAATCTAATTTTATGATTTCAGCAGTACTCATCATCAGATGGAACTATATACATGGTAAGGAGAATATTTAATGCTTTATGCTATAATTTGTTGAAACTTAATCGTAACGCAATTACAAATTTCTTTAAAAACCTTATTCATTTACTATTAGATGAATAACCATTTCTAAAAAAAGCCGAGGGCCTTCATCAGGCTTCTAACTCTAAAATTTATTTAAAATTGTGGAGGAACGAATGGCTTTGATAATAATAATCTATAGACCATGTTGCATAAGACACTTTTCAAAGGCAAGTTTCCCTGAAGTCTAGCCCAGGTGTAATAAGCCTCTTGCATTAAATATTAGGTAAGTTTTAACACAATAGAGCGTTCTATCTTAAAATCAACATGTGCAGAGAGGGGGCTCCGAGGAATTTATGTGATTACTAAGTTTCCACCCTGAGTATAGAATCGAGAAACTAGAGTAAGACCTAATATCTTTGCATACAAACTTTCCTTGATTGGTGATTAACTCTACTGAATAAGTGCTCATGAAAAGATTCTTGCTCTTCTGATGCACAAATGGTCAGATTCAGTTGAAATCAAGCATACCAAAGGCATGATCTGGTCAAAGCCTATAAGAAAAGTGATCTAAGAATGTGGTGATATATTTTGATTTACACTCAAGCTATTCTTTCACAGGTTTATGCAAGTTGCTTTGCTGAAAAGCTAAAATTGTTCCTGTAAATATTTATATCAACTATTTATCTAAAAATAATTTAGGGCTTGAAAGTAATCTTAGCCTGGCTAATAACTATCTTAAAAATTGGTTCAATAAAGACGGTTCTTTGTTTTTATCTAAATCATAATTTTAATATTTGGTTGAACCTACCCAGGCAAAGTATATTATATTTCTTTTAAAAACCTATCATTTTAAAGGCTACTCTTGTTTCTGTGATACGCTTTTCAGACATTTTTGTAGAGCTATAAATATAAAAATTTGATAATATTACTCAGCAAAGAAATAATTTATTTAAGAGCTATTCCCATTCTTCTCTCGACTCTTTTTTGGTTTTGAGTTTTGCTTCTTTACACCATCCGCTATTCATAAGCACTTTATTAGGGGTTCTTTATAATTTCTCCTTTGAGGATCTTATAATTTTGTAATTCCCTTTCTTTTGATGATATTTCTATCATATTGTTAAGATTCATCAGGAATTTCTTCATTATTCACTTAACTGAATATATAATTTATCAATTTGAACAATCGACTAACATTTGCAATCACTAATTTTGGTGAAATTATTGATCTGACCTAAAAGAGTCAAAAATGAAGGAATGGCCATGAAATGTATACCACTTCGACCGCATGCCAAGTATTAAAATAGTTACTTTATTAGGTAATAGTGAAACATTATCATGCATCATATTAAGCATATCAACAAATCACATCCTGCGAATTGAGGTTTGATTTTGGTAGAATGAAATATTGACCGATTTCTGCTAATTATCTTACCATAGTTGCTGTGAAAATGATTTACTTTCCGCACACTACTGATGGTTGAATTCTCATAACCGTTCCCCCTCCACTTAATATGTTCAATATCAAGTATGCAAAAGCTTACCAGATAGGGTTAAACCTGTGACTTTGCATACTTGAATAAATTTAACTTTGCATATATCACTGAACTCTTATATTCTTAAGCATGAGAAGAGTGATTTCTACATGCTCCTTGACAAAAGGGAATCCATTAAATCTTCACTGAAAATGGGAATCAGACTACCAATTCAAAATTTATTAAAGCATATATATTCCTTGATGAATTAGCAAAAACTTTATTGAGAGGATTATAAATAAAATTTTCACATTTACTCTGACTGCTTAATATAAGAACAGGCAGTCTGAAAGACCTGATATTCTTGTGGTAGTTTATATTGACCTTATAAACCCTCACCATACACGCTTTCAACGAGCATTTTATTCTTGTGCAAAATTGGTTTGGAGATATCAACTATTATTGAGTTTTCAATCTGTTAGATTCATCGGCTTTCAATATATATAGTATGATCCTAATATGATAAATTCTTTTGAATATAGTTTGATATTGTGAATAGATCAATACGTTTTAAAAGATAGGCATACCAAGTCAGATTGAGAGATAAAGAAAGATCTCACAGGTGATGTTCATAATTGAGGAGTTAAAAATATTGATGTAATTATTATTTTTTTTGAAGTTGGCCCAGACTGCTCATAAGCTGCATTCTATTGAACAAATTAAACACTGAGTACTACCCCGAGATTAATCTTGCAATATTTGATTATAGGGTTCGTGTAGTAATAACTTTAAAGAGCGTAAATGTAAAAATTAAAATATACCCAATTATGGGAACAAATGGTGATTCTTATGAGCAGATTCATTTCTAAAAGAATGCTAAGGAATCCAAATGGTTTTAATCTTTGATATTATCAATAAAACACTGCTTCAAGTTATTTTAAGAGCGTTCCGGAATTTCAAATGAAAATCCACTTTGTTTTAGATTTAATTTTTTTTCTTCTAAAATTTCTCCCATGGCTGGTCATTTATTTCCTGGAGACTATGTTTGTGACGCTGACGGCTACATTAGAGGACATGGAACCATTGCAGACAAAGATTCAATTTCCTCTGTTTATTTTGGTGAAATGAAGCAGATTAATAAATTAATAACAGTCAACCCTTTCTTTTGCTTCAAATATTCCCCAGATGTCGGAGATGTAATAGTTGGAAGAGTCACTAGTATTTATAATAAAAAATGGTATATGGAAGCCAATTGCAAAAATGAAACGGTGTTGAATCTTAGTGCTATAAATCTTCCTGGGGTGATGCAGAGAAGAAAATCTGAAGATGATGAAATGAATATGCGAAATTTCTTCAGTATTGGAGATTTGGTTGTCTGTGAGGTCCAGAAAGTTAATAAAACTGGTACAGTTTCTCTTCATACCCGGAATGATAAATACGGAAGATTGGAAAATGGAATACTGGTTACAGTACCCTCAAATCGTTTAAAGGCAGTAAAGTCTCACTTTATCAAAAAAAATTGTGTTGAAATTATTATAGGGTCTAATGGATATATTTGGATTTCACCAACTACAACTGATGTTGGAGTTTTCACAAAAGTAGGGCTTTTATACAAAACATTTAGCGATCTAGGAGCATCTATGTTAGAAATTGATGTAGACGCAATAGTTTCAGAATTAATATAAAATGCCACATATTTTAATAAATTTAATTGCCATTAATTTAGATAAATAAATGAATTTATTGTTGTAGAGATATAATTTAACGAGTTGGCTCTATCTTATAAATGCAAAGTTAAAATTACTTTATATGTGATGACCTGGAAGGGTTTGATTATAAAATACCGCAAGAACCACAGAAATGAGATCGGGATTCACCCCAAAACTGAAGCATACATCCCATCACTAGTTCTTAAGAAGACTTTTGAGAGCATTTCCTTCAGCCTAAGAATAGGTATCGAAGAGGAAGATAGTCACAATGAAGTTCGCGAGCTTGCGAGTATGATTACAGATGCAGCGACAGAGGTGAAGCCTGTTGTTATTCAAGAATGATAGTTAACGATCATATTAAACCTTAAATTAATTTATTGTAACAGAAATATATTTTTGTCTTCAGCTTTTGATATGCAGTTGTCTATTGCTTTTCATGGGGTGCTTATATCCATTAAAAATCGCCTTCGAAGATATCAATGGCTATATTTAAAATATAATATTTAATAATTACATGATCACAAGAATCACGTTAAAGAATTTGATCTGACTAAGAGCATAGAAGCATGCACCAAATCTAAAGTATTGAATAAAACACACGAGAGTATATCATCCGGCTAAAGACGAAATTGAAGAGATTATAAAATCGAAAATGCTATTGAACTAGTAAGAGAGAATGTTAGCATGCAAGCTAACACAAAAACAAAGAGCTAAATAACATAATTGTTCAAAAACAAACCCTTAGAAAAAAATTTCATTCCTGATTAGATCTTAAGGTTTAAAGCTTATGTGAAGAGACCACATTGAATTGATAGAATTATCTGGGAATTTCTTAGCTTTATTCAATAAATCTATTAAACGGCTGAATATTTTAAATCTTAGATTACATTACAGGTTCTCCTAAGATACCATCACATGTGGATCTTTCCAATTAGGCATATAAGCTATAATGAGTATCGAGAACTCTAACTATATGTGCGGGGCGTTAGCTTGGGCAGGATTATGAGAGTAGGTGCCATAGAGTATATTTCTTTTCATTCTCATTTTCCGAAAGATTTTCTTTCTTAATACGATAGGTTTACGTCTTTCTAGGATACTCTCTGCTTTAGATGATCCAAAACATATGATGAGCATCATATTGGCAGGATTATTTCTGAAAATAAAACTTTGTTAAAGGTGGCTTTCAATATGTACTTAGACCCTGTCTACCTTAATATGATTTGGGATTTTCGCTGATTCCCTGACAGCTAAGCCGTTACTAGAGTCTGCGATTATTAGGAAGCTTGATTACACAATTAAAAATGCTAAAACTCCTTGCCACTATATAGAAATTCAGAAACTTGACCCTAAATGTATTTCTACGAACTTTCCACGTTTTAACCATGGGTTTCTAGCTAACAGACCAGGAATAGGGCATAGCAAGAACCGAACCTTCAACCTTTGTGCCAGGGATTCAAAAGACTTTATGAAAACCTATTTTAAACTATAATTATTTATATCTAGATCGACCAAAAGAATATCATACAATTAGGGATCTCGAAGCACTTTAAAAAAAATTTGCTATATGCGAGATAGAGAAATAGCAATTACATGAAAAGCTATTTAGAACAAAATTAAATCCTCTCATAAGTATAAATGATTCCTCGGAACGACTAGTTAATGGGAATAATAAACCGAGAGACGAAACCTTACTATGTAGCTTACAAGATCGAAACATATTTTCAGGTGCCATTTCTAAATGCCAACACTGAAACAAAGCACCTAAATCAGTAGATCACCTCTCTACCAGATGCGATAGAATGCTCTCGCGGACTATACAAGAAGACATAAGGAGGCTGATAAATGCTTACAACACTTGTGATTGTGTACCAAATATGGTAACAACACATCAAAACGATTGAGAGGGCACTCTGACCAAGAAACAGTTTCCAATGAATTTGTTGATATTAGAATTTAAACAGATACAAAGGCACAACAAAATAAGCCAGACGTGATTGCACATGATTGGAAGAGGCGTGAGGCTATATAACTTGAATAGGAATTACTAATCAGGAGTTACTCCAAAATGTAGAATCTAAATAGACAAGAAAATATATTCTTTTAGCTAATGAATTAGAAAAAATATATAAGTTTAAGTCGAAGATTTTTTCAAATGTGATGACTTGGGACGGCGTGGTAACAGCATATCACCAAAAGACATATCCAAGAAGTTGGCGTGAACAGAAACATTGAAGCTCATATCAACCTAAATTATTGATATAATCACTCTAGACGATATCTTTCGATTGCCTACGAGGTGATAGAGAAGAAAGGATTGAAGAGGCTATTGAGTCAGCAGGCGAGACAGTTTTCTTGACTACTTTGAACGAGAGTTGAGGAAATGAGAGAGAATCTACAATTAACCTTTGAATAAAATGTTTATATCTAAATAAGATAAGACAGGATCTACAACGCTATGAATTTATTTCTTAAACACAAAAATATGCTTAAAATGTATTTTAAAGCTAAATTTTATTATATTGAAAGTTCTCATCTTCAAATTGAAACTTGACTTAAATAACAATAGAGCATAAAAGGTAGGATTAGATCTGAAAATAATTTACTTATATAGTTTACATAATTTTCGATTTGCTCCTTCTTGAAATATTGTGGAATCAAATATTCTTCACTTCTCCCGATACTTCTCCTTCAAGGCCGTCCTCTTCAACGAGATTCCGTCTCGGATTAGATCTAAAATATATTGTAAATTAAATTTTCCCCTATTAAATTAAGATGTAATTTGAAATATATCATGGATGTTTTAGATTCGAGATAAATGCAGAGTATTAAAAGTAGCATTAATGTTGAAGTTTATATTCTATCTTGAGTGCCAAATAAAACTAATTCATGAGCATAAGCCATTTGACTTAGACGCAAAATCGTTGAAAAAGGCATAATTGTTGAAGAACTGTCGATGTGCTGAAAATGTTCGCATTAATGAAGTAAAAGACAGCAGATTCCTCTGGAATTTGAGAAACCAAATTTAAAACTTAAGTTTTAATAACCAAATATTTTAGTTATTCTTGAACATCTTGGTTAAATGGCATATTAATGAAAGACATAAAATTTTCTGCCTTGTTTTTTGACATTCCAAACATATTTCCAATTTTATTGACATCAGCATTGATAATTTCTTGTATCGAAGAGAACGATTTTTGGAACATCGCACCATTTGACTTATTTATTTTAGGAAATGATTCGAAAAATGAAGCGATAGAGCCCTCTTTATTTCTTAAGATGTCAGATGATCTCTTAGCTCCAATATCAAATCCCTTTAAATATTTTGCACATTCTTCATTACTCTTACATAAAACAATTGTAATCGGAATCATTTCAAATAGTTCTTTAAGAATCAAGTTGTAGTTCTGGACATCAATTAGAACTATCAAAACCTGAAGTTTGGATTCTTTAAGCCTATTTATACGTTTATAGATATACTCTGGCTTGCTAACATGAAATCTTAAGCTCAAAAACAAAATTGAAATTGATTTGTTTATCTCATAGTCAGAAGTTATAAGAGCATCATAATGCCAAGAAGATGTTGTCAAATATTCCAATAGTCCGTTTCCTCTTTGTAAATTCGAAACTTTGATCATGGAAGTTTTTAGAAAAATTTTAAAAAATTAGATTTATGAACACTTATTATTAAATGTCTTTGGATGCATATTCCAATCGCAAATTTACTTATCATTTTCTACAATGCAAAATCCAAGGTCTTTGTTGTTGCTTTTCGCCCGAATAAATTATCTAAACTTATTTTGGACAAGCTGGAGATAGCTTTAAGGAGAATCATTATAGCACTACAAACAAATCTACCTTTTTTGATTTTTCTAATTGATCCAAATTAATTGGGCAACTGTATACAAAGATTTTCTATGCAAGCATACCATTAAAAGACATTCAAGAAAGCATGACCTCTGAATATAAGAGAATAGACGAAAACATGATAAAGTAAGGTGTTTGACAGCAGTAGACTTAAAGGATACGTCAAATGAATCTGCCGAGATATTAGCAGGTTTAAAACGAATTGCAATAATAACCAAATATTATTGTATTGAATCTATTTAATTTAAGTATTTATAGTTTTTAATTTCCTTTATTTGTACTTCTGCAAATATAATTCAAGGACCATATTGATCTGAGCGTAAATATCATTTGAATATTAAACAAATAATTACTGTCTATAAAATTCAAATATAAAGAATATAGTAAGATTTCTAATGCTACCTTACTAAATAATTAAATTATCGTTACTGTAGAATCTTCTATTCGCTCCTTCGTGAGTTATTAGGAAATAAGGTGCTCTTTTCTGTTTCATATTCGATCTTTTCACAGCTTCTGATACTTCTCATTCAAGGTCATCATCTTCGACGAGATTCCTTCGCTTTAAAATACTTAAAATTATTAAGAAAATTTTTGGCCATGAATGTAATGGCACTTGGGGCCGGACAAGAAGTTGGAAGGTCTTGTATAGTGGCAAATATTGAAACAAAAACCATAATTTTAGATTGTGGAATGCATTTAGGGTATTCTGATTCTCGGAAATTTCCAGACTTTTCATATCTTTCAAGATCCAAAAATCTTAATTCTATAGTGGATTGTGTCATTATTTCTCATTTCCATCTTGATCATGTAGGTGCTTTGCCGTATTTTTCAGAAATACTAGGTTTCAAAGGACCTATATTTATGACCTTTCCCACCCGGGCTGTTTTACCTATACTTTTGGAAGACTGTAAAAAAATTCTTTCAATGAAGAGAAAAGATGATATGGTCTATACATCAGAAGACATTAAAAAATGTATTGAAAAAATCATTCCTTTAAATATGAATGAATCCTACGAAGTTGAAAAGGACTTTATAATTACACCTTATTACGCTGGGCATGTTATAGGCGCAGCAATGTTCCACATAAAGGTGGGCGATAAAAGTTTGGTTTACACTGGTGATTTCAGCACAACTTCTGATAAGCATTTAGGTACAGCATGGATTGATTGCTTAAAACCAGACCTACTCATTACTGAATCAACTTATGGGAGTGTGATAAGAGATTGTAGAAAAGCTAAAGAAAGGAAGTTTTTACAGTTAATTCATAAATGCATTCAGGATGGTGGCAAGGCCCTGATTCCTATATTTGCGTTGGGTAGAGTTCAAGAATTGTGTCTACTGATCGAGTCTTATTGGGATCGTATGGGGCTTCAAATTCCTATTTATTTTGCTGGAGAATTGGCCGAAAAAGCCAATGAGATCTATAAAAGATTTATTAATTATACAAATGAAACAATTAAACAGAAAATACTGGAAAGAAATGTGTTTGACTTTAAATATATAAGGCCATATGTTAAAAATGCAGAATTTCAAGGCCCCTGCGTTATATTTTCATCCCCGGCTATGCTTCATTCTGGATTATCTTTAAGAATTTTCAAAAATATTTGTGATAATGAAAGAAACTTAGTTATTTTACCAGGGTATTGTGTTAGGGGTACGATAGGAGATAAAATATTAAATGGAGCAAAAAATATCGAAATATTCGGCGAATCCAAAGAAATAAAACTTCAAGTTGAGAATTTAGCTTTCAGTGCGCATGCTGATACAACTGGAATTTTGAAAATAATCGATCAATGCAAGCCGAAACAAGTCATGCTTGTTCATGGAGAGAAATCAAGAATGCATTCGCTTAAAAAAATGATAAAGCAAAAGTTCAATCTTCCTGTATATATGCCACCGAATGGATTAATATTAGACATTGCAGCCGTTCAGAAATGCAAAATTGATATTAATAATAATTTGATTAAAAATAGAATAAATCCAATTAAATCAGATCAAAGAATCGAATTGATTCTTGATATAAAAAAGGAAGGAAAGGATCTTAAATGTACGAATTGCAAGGGACTGTTTGTTGACAAGAATGATAAGTAAAACACTTTTAAATAGGCAAAGAATATTTTCTTTACAATTGCTTATGATTAGAGAGTAACAAAATATCCCAAATATGTTTACAGGTTAATTTAATTATTATTTCAAATGCTCTACATAAAGTTCAAACCAAAGCATTTGAGATTTTTTCTTCAAATTAGCGATGAGAAATTGGGCATTAACAATTCAGTGAATAATAAGATAGCAAATGAAGTAATTCTGTAAATATATGTCTATATTTAATTAAAGAAAGAAATCAAGGCGTTTACCTTTGATAAATTATATATTTAATTGCCTTTGTTTTAATTCTAAAGAAACTATCTGAGAAAAATGAGTTTAATGCAAGAATGATCTCTTTTTAGGAATCTTGATAAATTAAAATATTAATGAATTGAATGGTTTTATTAAAGAATGTGGGGGTGATGCAATCACACTTCAACACAAGTGATATATTTAAAACAAGTATATTTTGAGGCCTTAAGAAGCATACATTCGATTTTTAATATTTAAACCCATTTTAATCACTTAATTCGATTGAAGAATCAATCTTTTGTAGAAGCTGGCGACTCGGAAAAGTGCCAACAATTACAATAAAACTCGAAAGCAGATATAATTTTATAAATGACTAATTTTAGATCTTTATTTAATCAACTTTGATATTTGTTTGGCAATATATCTGTCTCAAATGCAGAGCATTAGCCCTTTCAATCCTTTCTTTTCCACCACAAAATTAATATTCAAGAGATATTCTCTCAAGTGCTTTATTAAATACCTTCATATAGTCTTTGATGTCTTTTATTGCGCCAAATTCTTTTATATATTTCTTTAGATGCTACGTTACCACCCAAGCAATCAAGTATGTAATGCCTTTCTGCTTACACTCCGAAATGAAAGCAATATTATATTCAGGATTAAAATAGATAGTTTTCTTTAAGTTGTTTGCTGAGGCGTTCAGTACATCTCTTTTTCACCAAAATTGCACCTCTTTCAAGGTACTCTTTTCAATGATACTTCTTCTTTTATCGAATGATATTATAATTTTCAATGCCCACAGTTAGATATAGGGATCAATATTGCATGATGTTCCTATTTCTTTTATATGTCTTTTTTTATAAATTGTTGCACTCCTATCCCTGGTAATTACATGGTATTATCTCTATTATGCACTCTTATAAAAAGCCAAGTTCATTTTTTAGTAAATTATTTTTGTGTGAGATAATCAGTTTCGTTAGTTAAAATTTATTCAAATATTTAATATTCTCTACTTTATTAAGCAAGCATTTATATTAAATGAAATATTGGCAATTAAATGATGAAATCTGAAATTAAAGTCCAACATAATCGCCCGGATATATTTGTGCATGGTAAGAAAAAATGTGAGATTACCTTGATTGAAGTGATAATTACAAATCAGGATATATTGCATTCGGTTGAATCAGAGTAATCAAGAAAATACGACTTACTTGCAAATGAATTATCACAAGTTTAGAAATGCAAAACAAAAATTATTTCATATACTATGAAATGGGACGGTATAGTAACGAATTATCACAAAAAGCATGTGAAAGAACTGGGACTATTAAAGAATATTGAAGTGTATATCTAAGCCAGGTATTGAAGAAGACTCTAGAGAGTATATCTCTCGACTACAAACGAACTGCAAGAGAAGAATGGATTGAAGAAGCCATTTAGCCAGTAGGCGAGACAGCTGAATTTTAAGCCAAACAAAAGCCAAGCCCAGAGCTGAAAAACAAAAGTATTCAAAAAATAAGCCTTAAATAATAGAATTTAATCAATAATCACTCTGTCAGATTTTAAGCTTCCCAGCTTAGGCGTAGAGGTCAACATTTGAATACGGAATTATCTGTGAGGTTCTTGGCCCGATTCAACAACTATGCGGAACGACTAAACTGCTCTAGGACGTATATAGCTTAGACTGCATAGCTAGTTCTCCTAGGATACTTCCACCCGTTGATCGCGGCGCGTAAGCATGTACCCTGCATCGCGGATCGACCTCTAGCATCAAGTGCAGAGAGGCGTTAAGCCTGTGTAGACTTGAAAGATTAGCTGCCATTAACCAGGCTTCTTATCATCCTCGTTTTCCGGAGCACATGAGGAACCTCTTACCAAGCAGGGCTTAGACACCGGCGCCACATACTCTGTAACAGGACCAGCTT
>JARJDX010053374.1:0-11722 GCA_030264735.1 Gymnusa sp. GC000175 | reverse complement strand
TGATCTCTCTTCTCTTTTAATCATGTATAAATATATCTGGCCTGTTATTTTGGATTTTTATGTCCGTTTGGATCCTTGTATCTACTCTGATTTCTACATTGTCATTTTCTATTATTTCTTGGATAGAGTGGGTTCGAAGCCTTTTTGCATTTTTAAAGCCATATTTATTACACATTAGAAGATGGATCGATTTAAAAACTTCATTGTGTCTTCTAGTGTAATCATGACCGAGCATGCGGTCACATTTAGTTGCTAAATGATCTACTGTCTTTGTACAATCTTTACAGTGTGGGCAAAGGCTATTTTCCTCCAAAAAGACATTCCTATCTTGCATGTAGCAAAATGCTGCTTCATCTCTCGCACTATTGTTTCCGTTTTCAACCAAATTGAAGAATCTCTTATATTCACCAGCTCATTCTTGCACACTCTATATAGGTTTTCATGTGAAGATTTACAAGAAAAATTTTTCTGCGCTTCTCTGAAAGATTGAATCGAGGGAGTATTTAGCACTTAGGAAACTCGAAATAAGTTTTGCAATCGCGTAATAGCTTTTTTGAAAGCGTTTACTATTAATATTACTACAGAGAGTTTTAATTTGCACTCATTCGAGAATTTCAGGTTAATTAGATTCAAAGAATACTCGGTGCCAAGGAAACTTAAACTTAGTGCGATATGAGTTATTGATTCATTCTCATTTGATTAATGCCGCACTTCGGTGAAATTTTCTTTAAAGTTGTAAGTAATTGAAGTGCATCTGTTCACTTACATTTTGCACGCTCTTAAGAAGTCTTCCAAGTTGTTTTCCTGGGAGATATAATATTTCTTTACATCCTGACGTTCAATAAATTTTGAATTCCATTAAAACTTGCCTAATTTCGTGATCGATATCGCCAAAGCCTTCGGGCCTTAATTTGAGAAATCCAAATGATAGTTTATAACAGAAATCGTATGCTCATTCATTGCTTTAAATAATTTTTTGCATTCAACTTTGATTCACTCAATTTCCTCATCCTTTATATCATTACAGATTTAATTTTTGAAGTGATTCATCACTTATTTCACTCTCAAAACATTCTGTAATTCTTTTTTTTCAACGAGGGCATTCTTCAAAGAGATTTCTTTGATTTGGAATGTTACCTGGAGGTGGTATTTTGCCTACTAAACCTCGCTTCTAGGCGAATCATTCCTTCCTTACCTCTTTGCCCTTGATTCAATGGTATCATTCGCGTTTTAAGTCTGCACTTATGAGGCAGTTCCCATAAACACAGGGAGCTTTGGTTCTTCACCGCATTCAAAGCAATTTCCTTCGTATAAGGGGGGGGGGCAGAAATTCCCTACTATACGAGACTACTTACCTCATGACTAACTTGATATATTCAGTGCATATTGCTACTTATCCAAAATCACCTACTCGTCTCTTTAGGACCTTTTGCATAGTTTCTACATTAAATACAAGATTAAAGTCTATTATTCAGGAGGTTCACACAGAAATCCCCCCTCAGTCATACTCATGCTCATCTCAAATGGCTTTTTCAGATTTCGGGCCTAAGAAATGAAAAAAATATGGACAATTTATAACAATTGACCATACAAAATATCGGCTAAATTATTTCCCAAATTCAAACTCATACAGTAAAATATAATAATCAATCCCAGGTGTTCGCACCTATCTTACCCAAGTGCTTCGATTTCAGGAGGGACTATTTACAAATTTGTCCGTTGAATCGCCACAATAATGCAGTAATTCTTTGAGATGATATTGCTAAGTGCTTGATTAGATCAAGCATAGCATTAAACTTCTCACCGGAATCCGGAGACCCCTTCTCAGGAGATAAATTAATTAATAGTTGCAGCTCAATGAATTTCGGGGAAATTTATCTTAATAATTTAACTGAAAAAAAGAGTAGAAGTTTCATATTTTTGTTTAATCCCGACTTTTAGCTAAAATAAAGTTCAAATTACTGAATGATCTTGTTTATGTAGAAGAATCTAAACCCTTGATTCATTAAAATAAATATTTTGCAAATGAATCTTACTCATATCTCTGAAAAAGGATTCAAGTAGCGGCAGATTTTTATGAATTAGATTCAGAATTTCTTTGAATTCAGCTTCTGATGAAATTTTAAAATTTTTAATTTCTTCTTCAATGCATTTCCCGGTCAAATTGTTTTTTTCTAAAAAGATATAAAAATCTATTTGAAATGTGTTCAATTCAGGGCAATTTGATACGCTTGGATAATATATAAATACATTTTTGATATAAAATAGCATATATTTCAACGGATCAAAATCTGTTTCAATGATTTTTAGCCGCTGACTGATAAAAAGATTCATTGCACAAAAATGATCAGTTATTATATTTGGATCCAAAAAGAATCCAGCTTTCGAAAATTTTGGGATTAAAACCTCAACAATATTCTTCAAATAATCGCAAAATCCTTGAGCTGAAGAATTTAATTCTTCGGCGCCTTCGCTAAGCATATGATGTAAAACTAAATTCTTGTAATTTTTGATAAATTCATCTGATTCAAAGCCATTTTCATATATTTTTCGTTTAACATAATTAATTAAAGGCCGCATACGGGAAGAATATACATCGATCGCAAAGCCTTCTGCAAATTGTGGCGATTTTTTAAACAGGAGGTTTAAAATCTCGTCATTCTCTTTGATTTTGCATTTTTCATCGACACAAATGTTAAATAATAAGAAACTAATGAACAATTTCTGTGACCTTCTATTCAAATTTGTGTTTTTCAATACTTTGAAACAGGCTTTGTAGAATATCTCACTGAAATGTTGCCTGTGGATTCTAAAATTCTTGAAATCCTCCCATTCTTTGTGAAATATAATGAAAACACGGGGCATCCAAGCGCCCAAATCTGCAATATATTTGAAATCTTTATATTTTACAAAATCATAATAGTTTGAAAATACAAAGACCAAATTAATTTTGAAGTCCCTTTTTAAAAGAGAGATATTGATATTGTCGTTTAAAGAATCGATCCAATTAAAGAGGTATTTAACCAAGATTTTCTCACCAATACTATCTTTAATATAATCCTCATTACCAAAGAAATTTTTTAAATTATAGACACCAGATTTGATTTTTGAAACGTCAATTAAATTTGGGCATACTCTGTTGTCAACGAACTTCTGAAATTCAAATGTGGAAATGTTATAAAAAAGGTTATTTTCAAATAGATCTTTTCGAAAGATCTCAAAATTCTGCACAAAAAATAGCCTGAATTCAGAGAATGTTCCCAAATCTTGAAATGGCAGTGATTTGAAAATATTTGTGAAAATTGGGGCAATCTCAGATTCATATTTTCTGAACTTATTGAGTTCATCATAAATTAAACTGCAATGGCTTTTGAAGCTGTCAACATTATCAAGCCTATCTGGGTAATAAACATAATTGAAAAATGATTTAGAAATAAGATGCTTCATCATGCCTTCAATTCCATCTTTAGTTGAGCATACTTTTAAAAATGTCATTATATAAAGATTGGACTTTGATTGTTTTGCCAAATCAAAGAAAAGGGAAGTTTCAGAATCAGTTAAATTATATTTTTGGGAAAAATCTGCCAAATCCGTTTTAAAAGATGTGTGATTTTTTGTAAAATCCATTGTCCATTCTGATTTTCTCAGTATTTCAAAATCGTAATTTCTTGAAATTGATAACTTCCCGTAGATATCATATTTGTTTTCTACCTTTAAATACACCAATCCATTCAATTTTGTTTTTATGAAAATTTTATCTGAAGAATCACAAAAATACCTATTAAATACAGTATCTAAAAGTTCCTCAAATTTTTCAGAATTCAAAGTGACAGGTTTATTAAGATCTATATTGTCTTTTTCGATTTCTAACTTTAAAATTTCATCCTTGATTCCCTTTGTTAATTCACCATCAAGGCCTGTGAGATGCTCAAGTACTTTCAAAAATGTAATCAAACCTGATTTAAGTTCATTTTTAACGTTTTCATGTTCTTTGCAATAATATATGTGCTTAAAAGGGTTTAACTTTAAAGACTCAACAGTATTTTCCCCATTAGATGCATATATTAGGATTCCGTTTGGTATTCCCTCGACTTTTTTATGCCATGCTTTGAAATCATCTTCAGAGGGAGATAATTTCAGTTTTTCATTAAATATTTCAGATATTGGAGCTTTGATGAATTCACCATTTTCATTTATATTGTGGTGATTCCCCATTTCTGTATGGGAATCTATTTTCTTTAATCAAATATTTCTTCAAAAGCGGTACGGCTTCATGCATAAAAGTTTTATCAATTTCGATCGGCATCTGATTTAATCCTGATGAATTTATAAGAGAATCTAAATGCTGGTAAAATTCTCTTAATTTATCGGTTTTATCCAAATACATTGAAATATATGCTTTCATAACAGTAAGATATGTAACTGAAGATTGATCAGGATTTTCAATCCCATTTAATATAGAATTTAATGCATACACCAGCTTCTGAATAGCAATATTCGATTCAGTATCTATACTCTTAAATATATAGACCAGTGAATCATCTCCGAAAGGTGTGCTGTCAATAGCTATGCCAAGATGTAATTCATTGTTTTTGAATGATATTTTACCAATTACTCCATTATTTTTATTAGAACAACAAAATAAAAATTTAGCCAATATAAAAATATCTGCAGAACCAATTGAGGTTTCACCAATCAATTTTAGAATTTTGGCAAAATTTGATTCAATATTTAAGAATATTCCTAGTCCTTCAAGCCCCTGAGAAGGAAATAAGTTACAAATTGTAAATGATAGGTTTTGGGAATTAATAATCTTAAATTTCTCGGTTGTTTCAAAATCTCCGGGATCTGCAGAAGTTTGAGTGATATTATGGAATTCACCACCGTCTTTAACTCTGTCAGGGATAAACCATTGAGGATCTTGAGATTTTTTCGGGCATTTGAATGATCTTGCTGTAAACGGTCCATAAAATCTTTGATTATAGAGAACGTTAGTCTCAATTGATAAAATCCCTTCAATCAAAGAATATTTTTCAGATACCATCAATTCATAGCATCTAATATCAGATGAACCCTTTCCATGAATATAATCAAAGTATTGCTTGAGATTTATCTGGCAGAAAACTATTCTCGCCAAGTCAACAAATAAAAAATTTTTCATGGGATGTACCGTAAAAAATTTTCTCTATCAAAATATAAAGAGAAATGAAAGTAGAAATATGAGTGATCAAACATCAAGAACATTGTGAAATTTATTTTATCTTGAATCAAATTTGAGCTCCTAATAAATACAAGACTAAAATAATGCCCTTTGTGATAATTTGGGCTTGTGCGGTAACAATATACTCAAGAAATGTATTTTAATGTATGTAATTCTGCTTAATGTTAGAGTATATATACAATCATGAGCAATGAAGAAAACTATTAAAGCATAATATTTAATCTAAGACAGAGTTTCCTTGAATAGAGCAGCTTGGAAGAGGATGCGGAGAAAGTAATTTAAACGTTGATGTTGCCAGTATTCGGATAGAATAAACCGCAAATACCTAAAAAAATTAACATGCAAAGAAATACTTCAAACCCTAAATGGATTATTTTACTTACGATTCTTCAGCAATCAAAACGAGTTTTTTAACTACAAAAAATTTTCTAAATCAGAAACGAAAATGTAAATTTCAATGATGTTGAGTAATTTTGGATCTTCAAACTCCACCGCCAGATTTGTATAACTCATCTCATTACTCTCATCCTTGACTATATGGCAAGAGTTTTTGCATTTAATGTTTAGGGTTACAAAATGATTCCTTTACACTCAGAAAATTTGAACTTTCAACCAATTTCATATTAATATACTCCACACTTAGATTTAAATATTATATACCATAAATAGTTAACTTTCTCATGAAAACTCCATAATTTGAATAGTTGCACTACCCAATCAGACATTATATTGCCCATCGCTGCTTTTCTTCTGATTAGACGAATTGAAATAATTTATTTATGCATTAATATATATATTTTTATTTTGTTGTTGTTTCTTGGGTTATTTTAGATTCAGGTACTCCTAGTTATGTTATACATAACCTCCTTACTGCTTCCGATACCTCTCCTTCGAGTTCATCTTCATCAACGAGATTTCGTCTTGGATCGAATGACACACTCGTCTTCGGTCTCCTTGATTGTTTGTACGCTTCCAATTGGTAGTTATTACTAATTCTCTTTTATGTCTCTAGTGATAAATTGCCACCACACCATCTCCAGTCGTTACGTAAGGAATTATAGACGATTTGAAAAAATATAGTTTTAATTAATTGTATCAGAATATAACTGAAAACAGTGGATCACTTAGCCACTAAACGTGACAGAATGTTAGGGAACGACTATATTAGAAGGCACAATTAGGTCACAAGATGTATCAATCCGACTCCATGTAATATATATGGGCTGAAAACTCAAAGAGGTTGAGATCTCACTCAGTTCAAGAAGTTGTAACAAATTAAAATATAGAGATAAGAGTAGATACTCAATCCAAACAGGCATTAAAATACACCACAACAAACCAGATTTATTTGTATATGATATAAAGGAAAGAAATAATTTTAATAGAAGTCGGAATTACTAATCTTGATTTATTAACGCAAGTTGAGAATGAAAAGACTAGAAAATATAATCTGATTGCAAACGAGTTAGCTCTGCCATATAAAAGAAAGTGAAAATTTACCATATATGATGGCCTGGGAGTGTTTGGTTACGAAATACCACAAGAAACACAGAAATGAGATCGGGATTCACCTTAAGACTGAAGCATACATCCAATCACTAGTTCTGAAGAAGACCTTTAAGAGCATTTCCTTCAACTGAAGAAGAGGTATGGAAGAGGAAGATGGTAACAATGAAGTTCAAGAGCTTGTGAGAAAGATTACAGATGCAATGACAGAGGTGAACCCCGTTGTTATTCAATATAGATAGTTAGCCATCTTAATAAACCTAAATAATTTGATATTGAAATTTACTGGAATATAATTTTTAGAAGAACGGATTGAAGAAACCATAGAGCCGACTTGCAAAAAGCCTAGATCTTTAAAAAAAAATATTCAAAAGCAAGCCCATAATTAAATAAATAATGCTCAATTACTTAACGGAGGAAAATGAAATTTTAAGCGGGGATTTAATTAGTTTTTGTTTCTGCTTCGGGTTCGAAATTATTCTCTATCTTTAATTTTTTGTTATCAACTAGTTGCTGTTTGATCGCTTCAATATCAGATTTCTCAAGATTATTTGAACTTATTTTGAGATCAACTAGATTATTTAATCCTTTTAGGCCAGCACAAATAGTTTTAATTCCTTCAGATCCGAAATTATTTGATGAAATATCGAGATATTGTAAATTATTCAGCTGCTCAATTGCTAATGAAATGTCTCCAGCGCTTTCCTCCTTAAGATTGTTTGATGAAATATCGAGATGCACTAGATTTACTAACCATTTTATTGCAGATGAAATTTGTTTAATTCCTTCAGTGTCAATTTTAATGGATGAAATATCAAGATGCGTCAGCCTATTCAATTCTTTTAGTCCTGATGCAATATTATTTGCTTGTTTAACTCCCAAATTAACATCACTTGAGATTTTTAAGTGCTTTAAACTTTTAAACATTTTGAGAGAGTTGAACATTGTAGAAATATCTTTGGAACCACTAAAATTGCTTTTGAAATTTAAACTTTTTAAATTCAAATTCATTATTTCATATGACCAAAGTTTAAGGATATTCGAATTTAGCCCAGAATTTGATCTTCCCATCCATTCATTTACTTTTTCTTCATTTGAGAAATAATTATCTGAGAAAATCATGAATTCTCCGAATTTGGATTTGTAATAGATATCCCTCAAATCAAATGTGCTCATAACAATTTTAATTATGCTTACAAGAGTTGCAATTTTCTCCAAACCAGATTTTCTTTCAGTTTTTGAACATGAAATTTCATCATATTTTAGAATAGCCGTTTGAGCGAAATTCAATGCATTGAGTATTTTAGAATCATTTTCCATTGAACCTGAGAAATATATTTGAGTTATCGGGTCTGAAAAAGTATATTTTTTATTTTCATTATTTTTAAGATCCTCAAATGTACGCAGTTTAGCTCCATCCATTTGAAGATTCAAAATAAACACTTTGAACATATTTATTGGAAGTGGATCACTTTCATTAATATTGCTGAAATCTGGAAACTCGATTGAATCGATTTTTCTACTATCTGAATGTAACTTGAGGTCTCCATGCCCGATATAAGTTTTAAACATAACTTCGATTTCATTGCCATCTGACAATTTGAACTTTAGAATGAAATTTCCTTCAAAATCGTATCTTTCACCAACCCAAAATGGTCTAAAGCCACCTTCAGGAATTATGGCTTCAAATTTTCTTCCGACTTTTTTAGAGATCTCTTCAAAAAGATGTTTAAATATAGACGGTAATTTAGATTTATCAAATTGATCCCAGAAATCTATGTCTTCTAATTCAAATATTTTTATGAGGACATTCATTAAATTGATGATGCCGGGGGTTACTTCATTTCTAAAGTCTGTATTATATAATATATCATTTATTTTGAATTTAGTTGTTGGATGTTTAATTTTTAGGCCTTCAAGATCTTGGATGACTTTACTCCATTGGTTCCTAATATCAACGGTTGTTTTAAAAAGTTCAGGGTTGTTTGTGTAAAACTGGCCAAGATCAGAGTTACTGTTTAAAGCTCCGAGATCGAATCCGCATTTTTCTGGGTTGTATAATATGCAATTACAGAGATTTAGCAAACCATTATCCACACAATCGATGAATACTTCCTTCCTGCCCTTTCCGTATGAGTTTGTCTTTCTAAAATAGGGTTTTAGATGCGCATGAGAGGGTAATGGATTTAATTTAGAATAAGGAAATCCCCTTAATAAATATTGAATCTTTGATAATTCGTCAAATATTTTAAAATCAGTATTGTATTCTTCGACTCGAATCTCCTTCTTTTTTTCGTCTTGATTATTAATTATTATCAGATCAAGAATCTTACTGAGATACTTTTTTAATTCTTCTTTCGAATCAAGAGCATTCAGAATGAATGAGTTGATCATCATTAATTTGATTGTCTTATCTGAAAACGCAGATTTTAATTTCTTTTCACCAGTTGGAGAGAGATTAAAATCAAAGCATATTTTCCTCATTTTTTTGAATACTTTGATACCCGGGCCATTCATAATATCTTTCAATTGCTTCGGTGACATTTCCTCTTCATTAAGGAGTTTGACAAATATTTCAGATAGCAGATCCATACCGCTATCTATATTATTTTTGAATTCAACTCCGAAATTCTTATCGTCTCTTCCACTAATAATTGCAAGTTTCCCATCAGATGACGGGAATAATTCAATAGCAAGATTGGATACTGGGTCAGCACTTTTATCATCTAAATACTTTCTGGGACCATTCATATTACCCTTTTGAATTTCTGGGCCGAAAAATCTTATATTATATAAAGCTCCTGACATTTCAAATAAATAACCATATATTGGGTTTATGATAGAATCATTCAGTAAATATTCTTTCGAAAGATTTGATAGTTTCGCATTATATTCGTGATTCAATTCATTAATGGCATCATTCACAACCTCTAAAGAAATTTGTGAGCTGATAGTTTTCATCATAATTGTAAACATCATACTGAAATTACAGATCTTCATGGGGTTAACGAGATTTTTTTCTTATATAATTTTAAGGAGAAAATATATACCAATTAAAATGATTTTTTAACGAATATTACCAAATCGGTATCTAAAAGGGTTATATCTCATGAACTCCTTTTTTGGATCAAAACAAGAGATCATTTGCAATTTATCTTGATAAATTGTTGTATTCTAATGAATTTGATGTTCATCAGAAATAAAATTTGATTTATAATTAAAAGTAATCAAATTTGATTGGTTGAAATTATTTCCCCTTTAAATTATTTGACTAAATTTTTAAGATCTACATCAAAAGAAATCTTTGATTTTGCTGAAGTTATTATTAATGAACAACATATTTCTTCTGCATATATAGTTCATCTCAATCTTTCTAATTGAAATAAAAATGATGCATGTAATATATTTATAAATTTAAAATGTATTTTCAATTTACAATCTTTTTAATCTTAATTAGTTTTTATTGATACAATCTTAACGGGCCAATGAATGTGCAGATATTAGGGTTGACAGAAGATGCTGGATGACATTGAAGCCGCACATAATCACCCTGACATATTTGTGCATGCTAAAAAAAGACATGAACTTATACTAATTGAGGTGGGAATTATAAATCAAGATTTTCTATATTCATTAAAATCACAGAAATCTAGAAAATATGACTTACTCGCAAATGAATTACTTCAAGCTTATAAATGTAAACCAAATATTATTCCATATGTTATGACATGGGCGGTATTGTAACTAATTATCACAAAAAACATGTAAAAGAACCAGAATAAACAAAGAATATCGCAGCATATATCCAGTTCAAGGTATTGAAGAAGACACTCGAGAGCATATCTTTCGATTACAGACGAAATTCAAGATAAGGATTGGTTGAAGAAGCTATTGAGATAGTAGGCGAGACAACTACTGGTAATATTTAACTTAAATCTGAAAATTAAAGTCTTCAAAATCCATGTCTCAAGCAAACTATTAAATTGATACAATCCTCAGTAGTCACTGTGCCATATATAACTATCTATCAACTTTATTTTCTCCAACAATAACTGGCATAAGCTAAAACAAATTTTCATTTTCAGTATTTGCAATTCAAAATGGTCTAAAGATATCTAATGCTCAATAATATTTTCAAAACTCCATTTACTGAGTTAGCCGATATTCTCGAGATTATAAATTTGTATTCCAGCAAATATATATAAAATTATATTTTCTGAAACTTAGAAAAGAGAAAATGCAGCTCCTGAACTGAAAGAGAGCATGGAAACCGATGCTGCTATTTAAAATATAAACAAGGACGACACACAATTGCATTTATTGTTTTTTTTGAAATTTACAGTTTTTCTATATTTATTATAGATACTCCCCTAGAAAGATGTCCTTTCTCTCCTATATTAGCAAAAAATAAATAGACAAATTTAAGAATTGCATGAGTAATCATTTTGGGCACTAAATCCAGCTCTAGATCATTGGGATATCATCTTCAATTGTTTCTATTCTTGCTCCTTGTCTGTGATCGAGGGTTGAAATAATAAAGAATAATCACTGTTAACTGATTTGAGATTTATATCTTACGATGATAATTATGGCAGCTTTAGAGCCCAGACACTCCCAGTTCTGATCAGTGGCAGCTAGTTTCCTTGATTTTACTATATCATGAATAGTATTCCATTTACTTTGCCATGGGATAGGGTAGTTAAAATACACCACTAAGATATATGAATCAATTAGGCGAATCATAGAAGTTTTAAGCTTGCATTCTATCTTGAGTGCTGAAGAAAACTCTTGAAAGCGTATTATTCGATCGAACACGAAATCTCGTTGAAAAAAGGGTTTTGAGGATGTGTTATTTTTGTTGCAGGGAAATCTTCATAGAGATCATTTGAACTTGGAATTCTTCATGATACTGTGGAATTCTTACCCACCAAACCCCGCCTCCGGACCACCTTACCTCTTCGGCCTTGGTTCCAGGGGAGCTGTCGCGTTTTAAGT
>JARJDX010053359.1:0-11562 GCA_030264735.1 Gymnusa sp. GC000175 | reverse complement strand
TCTAATTAAATTTACTTTTTCTAAGACTAGCAGTTGCAAAAATCCCGCATTGTGCTCACGTTGTTAACTTTTGTCAGAATAAAGCGCATATTAAATCAGTCGAATAAATGTTTTACCCTTAAGGAAATGTTTATTATATTCAAATTAAATTTGTGCGCATCGTTTAAATGCAACCTTTTGTTTTGTAAGAAAATTAAAAAAGTGATGCTTTTAGCTATAATCTTATTTCAGCTTATAAATGTCGAGTTTTTTTCTTAAGTCTAGACTTTTCTTTACACATCAAATTATGCAAATTTATTAGGAATGAACTTGGTAAACAACGCTAAATGAATTTAATGTTTTACTATTTTGTCTAATATACATTTCATATTAAGATACATAAATAAATTAATATTAATTAAAACTTTTATCTAGTTTTGTATTAATTAATATATCATGTACAGTTCAGAATAATTTTAATATGATTGTTACAATAATTTCTCCTTTAAAGCTAAATTTTTTATTGGTTTAAAACTAGTTTAAAATTTAATGTAAAAAGTTTAAATGTAACGTAAACATTAGAAGTTGCAAGTGAATTTTGGAGAATAGATTGTATGAGAATGTACTGGGTATGACAATATACTGCATCCAATGAATGAACGAGTGTCCACAAGTATAAGTGGGCACCTCTTGCTCTCAAAGAGGTTAGGGTGAAAGAGCTAATAAGAAAAAGAGCACCATATTGTACTTGGAAAGAGAAACTTTCCTAAACATGGACGAATTAATAACTGTTTTTAGGCCTTTCTTGTTTTTTTCTGTCCATTAAAGTCCATCGGACAATCTGTTTAAATATAAGTGCTTCTACCATCCTTTTAACATGGCCGAACTAAAATAGTTGTCGTTGTTGTATATCTTGTACAATGTTTGTTCAACTCGTATGCTGTTTTTTCTTTTTCATGTTAACGCTCATTGACCATAGCATCTAGGCAAGGGCTCCCATTACCTTCTTTGCTTTAACAACTCTATCTGCGACCTCATTTTTACATCTTGATGATTTTAGTATTCAGATATATGTATTCTTCTCAGGATTTAATCGTTGTGGTGTCGTTCAGCCTTAGATCTTAAGTTTCTTTACCCACCAAAATGTGTCTAGTTTTATCCATGTTTAATATTAAGCCTCATTCATCACACTTTTTCAGTAGAACTCTACTAATTTATTCCAGATCTTTCCTGCCGTGTGCAATCACCATCTGAACACCTGCGAAATGACAAGTGTATAATAAGGCTTGATCGAAAATTGCTATGCTCATTCCATGACATTTTCTCCTTAGGCTTGACCTAGGTATGCTTTGAATAGCGTTGGTGAAATGCAGCAGCTTTTTCGTAGTCCTTTTTTAGCGAGGAAATTTTGTGAGAGGTTCCGTTCTATTTTTACTCTTACAACCGAATTTTGGTAGAACTGTTTAATTGCCCCAATTGCTGTGATGTTTCTTGTTTTCCATAATTTTTTTACAAGGAGTTTTTCGAATATCTTTGTTAAGTCGACAAACAGTGGAGGTTTCTTCTGGATTACTTGGGTCACAGAGAATATATGGTTCACACACGATCGTCTGGCTCTAAACCTCCCTTGTTTTTCTATAAGGTGCTGTATTCTTCCTTAATTATTGATTTGTGCTGCTTTTTACAGATAAAAACACCAAAAGTGGTGACTGGGCTTGTTAACATAAAAATGCCATATTTATAAATAGAAATAACCTAAGAATGCTGTCGTTTTTTTGTGTTAGAAAATGTTTGTCAAGCCGAAGGAGAAAAATTTATACCTTTCTTTGAACCACTTTCTTATAATAGTAACTTCGAATTTAAAGTAGTGAGAAAATAAAAATTTCCCCACTTTTTGATCGGAAGCTATTCAGGCCTATATTCACTCACCAAACCTCCATAACCTACCTTCTATCCAACGCGGCACTTCCTGGACCGTCGCCAGGCAAAACTGAATCACCGGTTGCCCTTTTTTAATTGTTGAGCTCAACTGATACTAGTCTACATGTTTTACCTTCATACATCTTTTCTTCTTGTATCCTTCACTAACCAAAGTCTATATATGATGCTTCTAACCGCATTCTCCCCGACCAGTTTAGTTTTTCGACAACGTTACCACATTACGTTATGACGATTAAAATGACGTCGTCAATAAATTCTTTGGTCTTTGGACCTTTCAGAATCTGGAGCGTCATATATGATATTCCATAGCAGTGAACCCAACACCTATACCTGCAAAATTTTACTGACTCTATAGTCAGTCACGGCTTTGAAAATAAAATTTTACCTCGCTGAGTTGGAGGCGTTCTTGAAGTACAGTGTCACAATGGCATAATATTTTTTGATACCGCCTTTTCATCGTTTTCTCTCTGTAAACTTCCGGACTGTATTGACGGCAAGCCTTAAAACCTTTTCCACTATTGCTAATGAATACATATATTGGACTTAAGAATAATGTATTATCGCCAGGATTTTCACGTATCCGTAAAAAGGTTTCTTCACGTAGACAGACCAATATCAGGTTAGGTTATGTTGCTTTTGCAGACTTAAGCGTAAAATGCAAAATACCATCCAAGTCTGGACAATTCTCTTTGTTGCTGCTACGCGTAACTCCTTAACCGTGACCTCCTCAAACAAGATATCTAGATATCTCACGTTTAATATCCGTTTCGGTAGTTGTAGGAAAAGGGTTGATATGAGTTTGATCGGGGCAGGTTGGCAACAGCATGGTACAGGATTTTCTTCTTCTTCGAGTGCTTATCCGTTCTAGATGTTGGCGATCATATTGGCTATTTTGATATTAATGACAGCTGCTCGTAAGAGTCCTGTAGTTGTTGTGGAGAACCAAGACCTTAAAATTTTTAGCCATAAAACTCTTCTCCTTCCGGCGCTTCTTTTTCCCTCTACTTTTCCTTTCAGGACATACTGTAATAGTTGGTACCGGTTTTCGTTACTCATAATGTGGCTCAAGTACTGGAGTTTCCTGGTTTTAATAGTGGTAAGGATTTCTTTTTCTTTTGACATTCTGCGAAGGATTTCCTTGTTTGTCAGATATTCTTTCCATTATACTCTCAATACTCTTCTGTACACCCACATCCCAAATAATTCGAGCTTTTTCGTAGTCGCTCAGTCAACGTCCATGACTTTACTCCGTACAGTAAAACCGAGAATACGTAGCAACGTATTACTCTCATTTTTGTATCGATAGTAAGGTCTCGGTTTTTAAGAACTGTTGCCATTTTTATGAAAACATTTCTGCTCTTTCCGATTCTGCACTTAATTTTCTGTAGGGGGTCCCATTGATCGTTAACAATAGTGCCGAGGTACTTGTATTTGCTTGTTCTTTCGATCGGTCCAAGATTTAGTATTAGTTGCTGTTGACCGCTGGGAATCTTGTTCTTGCTAATTATTATGTTATTGGTTTTATCTTTGTTTATATCAAGACCGTACTGCAGGCTGCTCTCTGTTATTCTATTCATAACCTGTTTAAGATCTTCAATACTTGCCGCGAAGACCACTGCATCGTCTGCGTGATATTATTTAGACGTTGCTCATTTAACAGAATCCCCTCTTGTGCACTATCTAGAGCTTCTCTGAAAATGTTTTCAGAGTAAATGTTGAATACGCGACAGTACACATTACTGTCTTACTCCCCGTAGAATCTTCACAGGGTCTGTTTGGTCTCCATTCACTCTCACGGTAGCGGTTTGATTCAAGTAGAGAATAATTATTATTCTGGGGTCTTTATCGTTTATGCCGATATTTTTCAGAATTTCTATCAACCTGTGGTGTTGGACCCTATCGAACGATTATGTGTAGTCCACAAATCATGCATAAATGTCATAGTCGACATCCCCGCATCTTTGGAATAGAACCTGTATACTAAATAAGGCTTCACGTATTTCAACTGCGTCTTTAAATCCAAATTGTGTGGGTGCTATTTGTTCTTCGGCTGATTTGTATATTCTTCGGTAAATAATTTTAAGAAAGACTTTCAACAGGTGGCTCATAAGGCTAATTGTTTTATATTCGCAAAATTTTTTAGCTGCATTCTTTTTTGGAATTGTTATAAACTTCGATTCTAGCGACTGCTGTGGAATATCGCCAGTGTCGTAGATAAGATTGAATATCTTAGTCAACCATTTGATGCCGTCTTTGTCCAAATATTTTAGGAATTCTGACTGTAGTTTGTCTGGACCTGCGGCTTTGTCGTTCTTTATTTGGATTATTATAGTTCTTACTTCTGCTATTAAGATTCTTGGCCTCGTTTCTGAATTAATTGGGAATTTTGATTAAGCCATAACTATCTCGTATCGTCTGCCTCAGGAATTCACAACGACCATACCGAAAAGCTCCTTTAATAATACACACTCGTTTAAGTTCGCTATGGGCTAGCCTGGACTGTTCCTGGATTACTTTAAAATCTGCTCCTCCATTTTGGCGGATATAGTCTTCTAGAATAGAATAGAATAGAATAGAGTATTGGCATATTATACAAACTTCTGCAATATACTCAAAGCAATCAGTTATAAATATTTTGTCGACAAATAAATCTGCAGGACCTGAGCAAAGTCTCTCTTCTGCTATTATTCTTTCTTTTTCTCCAGTCGGTAGTCCAGCGTCGGTAGTCCAGCGCCAGCCATTACCAGTTGATGAAGCGGGTTCATGTTTGCAAGCTTGACCAAGTTCAGCTGGCTGACAACTTATAGGTGCGCACAAGTATATCTCACTTAAAAGTAGGAGTGGTAGCGCTATCTTGAAGCAAAGAATTGTCTCTGAAAAAGTATTTTTGCCCGTGACACAATGCAAAATTTGATAGATAATTTTATTTAAAATATTTTTTCACATAGCTATATATACTGGCCAAGCTGTAGTTCTCTTTAGTTTGTGGTAGTAAATTCTGTGCGGCTACTAAATAATAAAGTTAAGCTGCAGTATGCTCATATTTTTCTTTGAGGTTGTTTGTAGGGTCTTTTTAATGGTCGGTCATTTAGCGCTATCGTTTATATGGTCGCTGTCCGTTTTCCTCCTACAGAGAATGCAGCATGAGTTTCCATTAAACTCTTTGGTGGCGTATTTTTCTTCTCATATCTAAAGCAGTGGCCCACCTCTTTGCATTAAAGTTTCGTGTCAGATGTTCCAGGTCCTATGTGGTGGCGCTCGTATACAGCAAAATATAACTTTGCCTTGAACTATGGCTTGCATAATCAGCCAGTCAGGCTGCCTCCAGTAAGTCTATCAGGGTTCATGTGTTTAGATCTTTACTTTGAACTTTTTTCTTTTTCTTATTGTTTGTTTAGGACTCAGTCTGTTTTTTCTAAGTTTGCTTAGTTTGGTGAGTGGATTTGTTGGATCATCGATGTGAAATTCTCTTATTATCGTTTTGAAAGCCTCCTATCTAGTCTTTTCGCTATAGGCAGTAGATTTCCCAGTTTTAGCTTGTTGTGCTAAGCTGTCTTGCCACATTCCATCCACGTGGTGACTCCTCTCGCAGCATTGTACGGTGTCTTTTACTTTGCAAGTTGCCCTGATATTCCAGTACCGTATTCTATCCCATTTGATGATTCGCAGTACTTTCAACTCGGTCATCCTTAACATTCTTTTTGAATTTGCAGAATCCGCTCTGGTCTCTGCTGCATAAGTGAGGATAGGCCTGATGCATGTTTTGTATATTCATACCTTGCCTTCTAGGAGCATTAATTTGTTCTTTTATATTATATCTCTAGGCATCCGGATATTTTAGCGGTTTTCATTGTTTGTTGTCTGGCTTTTTTTGTTATATCTTTGTCGCTTAATGGTAGTTAAAGTCCACAACTTGCTTTATTGTTGTAAACTGCGAGTTTGCACCTGATAAGTGCTTTGGATATCACCACAAATTTTGTTTTTCCAATAGATATTCGCATGTTACTTCGGACTTGTCTAATCTAATCTAATCCTCTGCACTTTTAAGAATGAGTATTATTACGCACAAAAAAACAACACATATTTACTGTTCATTTAATTTTTGCATTTTTATAACGTCCAATTTATTCTCAGTAAAATTTAAAATAAATAAGGAAAGTTAATTAAATTCTTAAGATAATATTGTCTTCGAAATTTTAAATTATTTCTGTTGGTTTCATCCTTAACATATTTCATTCTTATAACATAAATTCCTCCAGGTTAGCGCAAATACTTTGCGAAAACATTTTTCTTGGGTATCAATAAAAAATACATGAAATATGTTCGCCAGTTCCCCCAAAAATATAAAAATGTAGACATTTATTGTGTGAATTATGGTTGTTTTGTGAGTTATAACTAGCTCGTTTGATACGAATTTCTACTAAACAGTATTTATATCACACAATATTTCACATACTTTTTTGATAACTCAAAGTGAACAATATTTCAAAAATTTCAATACGATTCTCTTACTGAGGCTTGCTCACTCGAACGCGCAAAATTGGTTCATGCACTACTAAACTAAAGGTAAAACTCTGTATCCGTACAAAAACTTTATACATTGATGTTGAAAGACGAAATTTTAGGAGAATATCAACAACCAACTGCTTTTAATTAAATTTTATAACTTTACAAGTGATTATGTATTGAATTAGTGGATGAGACCTCAAGATACTCTAGATTCTTAGAATATACAAAAGACAACGTTTCGTATTATTGATAAAAATGTTACTTTTACATTCATTTATTTTAAATTGATTCAGCCATAGCCAATCTATATAAATTAACACTTAAGAAGCTAAACTATAAAAACATAATCGTTTTAAAGTTTTTAAACTGTGGCTTACTTCCATTTTCAGATTATATTTGATAAACCGTCATCGGCTTAATCCTACTTTCTTTTGCTCTGCATTAAGAATAAAACACTTAATAATTTTTAAAAATATACCTTTTATGTTAATAACATGCTTGAAATAGTTATTTGTATAACTAGGCACAAAAACTACAAATTTACAGCCGCGGCTAGAGTTTCATTAAGAGGCGCAGCCGAGGCTATGTATCTAGCTTAGGCTGTAAATCTGAAGTTTTGTACCGTGTTGAACACATTATTTTTTTACTGATTGTTTTTATTGGTTTTTATTTAGTGACTGCTTTTAATATTTTGAAAACTATTGCCATGAAATATGTTTTTTTGGACAGTAAAATGTTATGAAAAAATACAAAAAACGCCTAGGTGCTAAAATTAAAATTTTACAGCTTGTCAACCGTCAAAAATAGCAATTTTATTGTCATTCGGCAAAAAGGCAGGTTAGCAGGTTAAGAAGTTGGGCAGTGTAGAGCATTTTATAACTGTAAGGTCTAAACCCACGATCTTAAGCTCATAAGTCTAGTGTTGAACCGTGAGCTACACTGTCATCTCTGCAATCTTCTTTATAGTAATTGAGAATTAATGGGTGTTTACAAGTTGAAGCTTTAAAAAAAATGATTGCAGTTAAGGAGATAGTGATGAATAAAGTATTGATACGAGAAAAGAGCTTTATGGTGCTTTGGATCATGTTAATAATTCGTTAAAGTATTACAAGAGAGGTACTTCGGTTAGATGTTGAGATATAGTGAGAGATTCATATTGGGGTGGTGTTGAGAAGTAAAGAATTGGGAAACAAGTGTTGTAAAGATGGTGTGAAGGTTTATGTAGACAAAACGTGTATGAGCTCATGTAGATGTGTTAGTTGAAAGTATGAATGTAAATAAAGGTTTGGATATAAAATAATTGAAGGTTAGGTTAGGTTAAATGGAGTGTGAGGTGAGTTAGCCTCTCGCGAACCGCGACCTGATAGATCTATTGTTCCGCCCCTTCCCAATCACCTCTCAAGCAGTCCCATGTGCTTTATGAATGAGGTAACTTTCTTAGGGGTGATGCCGCTTACTTCTTGGTGGGACAACCGGTCCCTTTCGAAGTGTGAAAAACGCTTGTGGGCAATCGCGTCACAAGTGCAGAGTATGTGAACACATACTCAGGCGTTTCCTCTGCCGATTCACATAACCTGCAATTTCCGCTTTTCCCTATCTTCACATTCTTTAAGTGGTACTGAAGGGCACAGTGCCCTGTTATGAGTCCAATGGATGTTCTCAGCTCGTTTCTCATGAATTCAAGCACCTTGTGGTTATGATCGGGTTGGATGAGCCATTTTGATTGTCGTTGCCTGAAACCTGTTCTAGTGCTTACGTCATTTGTCCTCTACCCATTTTTGCACCACCCTTCTTCTGTATTTCATGGAGAGTCCACAAATCGGCTCTGTTCCTAAGGGAATGGTATTTGTACCTCTTTTGGTGAGTTAATCTGCCACTTCGTTGCCTTCGTGCCCTAAATTCACATTAGGGTCAACAAATTGTTTTTCGTTAGTTGCGTTAGGGGTCGTTGGCATTCCTATACAGCGCGCGACACATGACTGTAGGCTTTAATGTCCTTTAGTGCTGTAATTATAGACCCAATTGAAGGAAGAGCATTGACATCCTCACGACGCCATTTTTGTTTTAATGTGAGTAATCGCGGCACCCATCTTGCGCTTTCTTATATCCAAATTTTCAGTCAATATGCTATGTAAAACACTTTTTGAAATACCTACCATGTCTGCCACCTTACGCACTATTAATCAACTGTTTTCCATTACCATATTGTGGATTTTCTTCATCATTTCTCGTGATTACCTTAGTTTGTCGATGTTTATTTTGTCAGCTCGTTTAAACTGTTGCTCCCAATATTTTACTGTTGTAAACAAAAAAGCAGACTATTCTAAAGTAAAATTTAGCCCCGCTTTGATATTAATTTGACTTAGGGTTTTAAAATGATTGCATGGTATTATATAACGATGACCAAGTATTTCCATGTTTACAAATTTACTGAAAACGTTCACTATTGATGGCTGGCAAACAAATACTGAATAACGTAGCATCGCCAAACTTCAAAATTAAGCTTTATAAAGTTGGTATCTTCTAGCATAGTTAATAAAGTTTTTAAACAAAAACCACCATCTATACGTAAGGTACTTTTGGGGCTTTGGTTTTTTAACGTAATCTTAATAATACTGGTTATCCTTTGGAAATAATTAATAGTTGAGAGCTTTTTCTTTAAGCCGAACTGATATGATGGTATTGCCTTCTTTTATTATAGCTTCTGGCTTCAATCTTTTTATTATCAATTTTTCGAAAAAATTCAGATTAGTGGTAGTATTAAGCCTGTGTGACGATACTTTCTATAGTGGTGACTGTTTTGACGATCGTTATAACCTCTGCAATCTTCCATAATTCTGGGACATATTTTAGCCTAATTGGTGCATTGTATAGGTGGAAGAATTTAATATTAGCTCTCCTTTAAAATAGTTTTAAAACCTCTTCAGTGATAAGGTCACACCCTGGGGCTTGAAAGGATGGGTGCGCCCCAAAATCGCGAATCCCAAAATCACGAATACCAAAATCCCGAATACTAAAATCCTGAATGCCTCAAACCCCAAATGCCCTATCCTATCATCCTTTTCTTCATTAGAACAAAATGGCTTTCTAGGTACTTAGGTACTAGGTACTAGGTACTTAGAGTACCTTTTGTTTATTGCCGCAAGCCCAGCCTCCATTTGCAATTCTTAGAAGGGTTTTGCTCAAGACCTTTTTAGCTGTTTAGTTGACTTCCAAGTACAACAAAAATTTTGTTCTTACATGTAATCTCATTTAGGTATTAATTGTTTTATTATTAATGCATTTGGTTTTTCGTTTTAGCTTTTGTGTATCGTTCTCCAATTCTTAGAAATCACCCGGAGCCCTGGTGCTGCCACTTTTTCTCAGTTTTCTTTTATTTATGATTAGATTTCTTATTTCCTTTGGATTATTGCCGTTTGTCTTGTCAAAGACTAGAGCGGCTGGAGCTTTTCCAAGCTACCTTTCATATATTCTTTACAAACAATTTAATTATTCTATCTAGTTGGTCTTTAATGGAGACCATTAGGTTTAACCTTCTTTAAGATTAACTTAAAAATATTGCCAATCTGCTTTTCTATTAGCCAGTCTTGGGGCTATATTTAGTTCTTTTTATGTTATCACTAAGTTTTAGGAGGATAGGAGAGTGATCGAAGCACATATTTTAGGCTTCTTATATGTGCAGGTAATTTGTGAAAATATTGTTTAAGACAAGAAAGTAAGGTATCTTATCAAAAGCACTGGTCCAGTATATTTCCTACTGACAAGATTTCACAATTTAGTTAAATATAAGGTTTTAGCAGTTCTTTAGCTTTTGTGTAAATTAGTTTTGATCCCGATTGCATATACTTGCATATACTCCCCACTTCGATAGGTGGCAGGGACACCGTATAATTTTTTGGTGAAAATTGCGCTGCTGTAATTACAACCACATATGTTATTATTCTTATTTTAATTAATGTAGCCTGAATTTCTAAAAATATAAATCGTTTCTTGATGGCGCGAAATAAAATGGTTTTTTTATTATTGCGCTTTCACCTTTGGCTGAGTTTGTTGGGTAAATTGTATGGTAGACCATGAGGTTGATGTATGAAGTGTGATTTGTGAAGTTCGCCACGGCTATAAAGCATACATCGATTTTCTCAATGTCTAGGACTGCTGTAAGCTTTTGTTGATGTTTGTGCGGCCCATTAGCATTCCATTAAATTTCTTACTCTTTTAAATTTTTTGGCTTATGATACGGTCATCCATGACAGTTAATTTGTTTAGTTTTTGTTGCAGTGTCAGTTTAATGTTCGAATTTTGTTGACTTTGGTTATTGTCCTCTTTTGCACCCATAAGAGCTTGCTTGTATGTTTTACTAATTTTATCCATTTTATGTATGGTATTATAATTATTAAAATCAAGCAATTTTTGGTCGCTGTAGTGGTACCTTAGTTTTTTTTCTGACTTTTTATTACATAGTGTTTCATCTATTATCTATTCCGTCCCTCCGGACAATTCTTTTTCATCAGTAAAATATGTGATTTCGTTATTTCTAGTAAGTATATATCGATCCGTTTTCGAGATAGAGCTCTTGCTCCGGGTGTAGCCAAATCTACTGTCAGCTTTTTACGTAAGTAACAGAGCAGGTGTTACGTCGCTGACGGGACCAACGGCTTTCAAGGTGATTTTCGAACCACCCAGCAGCAGAGAGAAATGTTAAATCTTGGGCTATAAATTGACCTGGATTTGAACCCGGGTACTTTAGCATGGTAATTTTTCCTGCTGCGCATTTTTTCACTCTGTATATAATAATTGCCCACTTTGAGACGGCATATAATTTTCTAAAAATAATACGCTGTTTAAACAGTTTATGTTGCTTTAATGTGTAAGTTTTACATTGTTTACTTGTAAATCCTTTACCATTTGCATTATTTATTCAATTAATTTATAAAATTATAGGATTATTTCCCAATGAAACGAATAAAATATGATTTATATCATCATTACTTCATTCGTTGTATTAAGAGACGCTAAAATTCCCTAAACTGACCTTCCAATACAAATTCCTCCTCGCATTTAGTACGCACCCTATTTTCTAAAAGAGAATTTGAAACATTCCAGAGCTTTCTGGAAATACATCAGGTGTAACGT
>JARJDX010053350.1:0-12949 GCA_030264735.1 Gymnusa sp. GC000175 | reverse complement strand
GAAATATAGTTGTAAATTTTAATTTGTAGAAGCCCAATTTATGAAAAAGATTCTTTATCAAATTTAAACAATCAACTACCGCCTGTTTCCACACATTTTGGACGTAATTTGTTATGGTCTGATGTTGCTAGCGATGAATATAAATTCACGCCTAATAATTCTAGTGATTCGATGCCTTTACCCATGTGCCCCATGTATGTCAATCAGACTGAAAGTGCTCGACTTGCCTTAGAACTACACAGGTAATTACGAATTAGCAAAAATAAAATTAGAGATCACAGCGCCATCTATTAATAATCGGTTGTTTTGCGTTTAAAGGCATCTCCCGATTAACGCGTATTAATCGCGATATAATGTGGTTGGCAACAACCAATAAAAATACGCGACTTAAACCCGAAAGTAAGAAAACTTACATCGTCCTTAGTCGCAAAAATCTAAATTCTAAATTATAATTATCGCATTCGGGTGTCAGAAAGCATTGAACTGGCCTCATGAAGAAAACTGAAAGCTTCATTTTCGTTTTGTTCAGGATACAAACTCGGTATTTTAACCTGTAAAGCGTTAGAAAAATGGTATTCAGTATAATAATTTTTGTATTAAAGTTTTTATGAATAATCTGGTTTAGAATAGAATAGGGATGCGTTTTATAATCGGTGGCGTCCTATAATGAATGTAATGTGCTACCAGTTTACAAATTTCAGGAAATCGGAGCATTGATTTCTTGTGGCAGTGTCTATAAAATT
This sequence comes from Gymnusa sp. GC000175, assembly GCA_030264735.1. Lineage (NCBI taxonomy): Eukaryota > Metazoa > Arthropoda > Insecta > Coleoptera > Staphylinidae > Gymnusa > Gymnusa sp. GC000175. The sequence goes on along the minus strand of JARJDX010053350.1, from coordinate 12,206 downwards.
TACAGCACTAATTTCCAAATCATTTGGCGGGATTTAGCTTATCGCGGCCATTTCGCGAAATCATTTAATTAATCGCACAATTCGGGGATGCCTGCATTTATATTTGTTATTAAACAAGTAAGTGTTTTTATGTAGATGGATTGGAAAGCCTTACAACACATCTGAAGAATTTTTAAAACGTAACGAAGTTCCTATAAAACCGTTGAAACAGAAAAAAATAAATTCAAGGTCGAAAATCCGTATGAAAAGTCGAACAAACCCGGTAGATAGCACATTCGTTTCATCTCTGTACAGAATTGGCAGAAAATCAAGAATTCAACCCGTCACCGAAAACGAATTACAAGTTTTTGAACCAACACCCGAGCAAATTTATTCGGAATTTTTCGAAGCGATTAATCGCAAAGACGACACATTTTACGTGGTCTCCTTCAACGCCGATCACATGCTACTCCCCGCTTTGCACCATAACAAAACGAGGCGCCCAAAAATGTCGTTAATTTTTCCATCAATGCTACCCAACGGTAATTTTCAATACACACCAACTGATTGCTAAATTTTTAAAGGAATCGAATAAAATTACAGATTCTTCAACGTCGTCGCTAATATCATTGATGCAAATCGATTGCGAGGTGTTGGACACGCGGCTGATTCGAATCAAACATGGCGCAATCCCTCTACACATGAGAAACCAAACCACTCATGAACCGGAGCAGCAACACGACGTAAGTAATGGGAATAATACAAATTATTCGGATAATAAACCTTATAAACCGTACTTTATACGAAAACGGAGAAGCGCCACCCATCAAATTAAAAATAGTATTGATGGCTTAAATTTATAAATTAATTAATACAAATTGACAAAAGGCGGGATTTGAGCTAAACGCTCTCTCTGGCGGATTGTTTTGTATAGCGCATAAAGCAGATAGAACAATTCAACATTATAATGGGTTTAATATTGGGAATTAACTTTAAATGAAACGCCGTCTGGTGGTAGTTTGTAAACTAACTATAGGCTGGGCGCTTAATTGCTCTCATATGGAACTAACCATTTTACTGCTGTAGGTAGGCTTGGCGTCAATTTTCGTTTCCCTGCACAGTTTCTTCTTTCAAAAGACGTCATGGAGTCCGGGTGTTGCAATTATTTTTCTTTATTTGTATGAAAGAGATTTTTTGAGTGTATATATATCTAGCATTATAAAAGGAAGAATCAATTATTTCGTTTTAGTCTATAGGCCTTTAACATTTCTTGTGTATCTGGACACAATGTCATGGTTTTTTCTGTTCGGATTTTAAATTTCAGATCTCAACCCTAGCTAAAGGCGTATATATACGCACATATTTATTTAGTTGGATGTAATAATATATTCGCCTTTAGTAATTAAAGGCAAATATATACGCTCCCTCATATTGCATAATCTATAATATGTACTAAAAGCGTATATATACGTCTTTAGCAGACTAACCCGCTGCGCGGCCATCGCAGCGCCATCTATCTATAGGTAAAGTTAATTATTAATGACTTTTTTACATTCTATCTGCTTTGAAGCGTACGAAACTGTCCGCTAGATCGATGGAGAGTGCGTAAATAGAATTTTAATCGACTTTTGCCTTTGTAAATTATTATATGATAATTAAATAATTTTTTTATTAATGATTAATTAATAATTAAAATTATCAATTGATAAATTAATAATTTTTTTAATTAATTATTATATAATACTTTAATAATTTCTGTTGATTATATGACCCTAACCTATGACACTTATTAAATAACTTGGTAGCATTTTCAGATTTATACGTTTTTTGATGTAACACTGTGATTTTTGTAACTAAATATAAAGAATACGATATGAATGTTTTAAAGTGCAATTTAAAAAGATAATTTGCGCGCTAATTGTAAAAATTAGTAATGGGGTTTGGGTAGGTGTAGTAATCACTTAAGTGTTAAGTTTGTGAACATTTCGCACGGTTTTATTTGCACTTGATATGTACTGTTGGGAGAACCACAAATGAAATTGGATAAAATGGCAAGGGGTTGTTGATGATGGGGTTCCTTTCATCACTGTCGTTCCTGCATCTGATTTATCGTTCTCAGCTGTGATGGCATTCTTCGAATTTACTTACGCGATTTTGGGCTCTTTTCAAAAGACGTTTTGACGAATATTCAGACCCGTGACTCCAACTATTTATTTATTTATCTCGATTGACGGGATTTCACCCTTTACAAAAATTCAACTAACAGTTGCTGACAATTTTGTGTGACATTTTGGTTTCGTAATGTTCACAACCAATTGCCTTTAAGTGTCTCACTCTAGGCTTTTACCCGTGGGCAATTTAATTTTCTTCTTGATGTGAGTATTAGCAGCACTACTTCTAACGGGCGCCGCAGTATTGTCAGCGACGCCTAGGAACTCTAATAGATCTCCTTAATTTCTGATCTAACTAGCTATAACAGCGTTCTGTTGACACGTTCTGTCATACCGTTTTGCTACGAAGTGGATACCATTGTCGTCTCATTTCGAATTTCTTCACTTTCATAAAACCCTACCCAATTTCCTAAACAAAACTCCAGTCCATTTTTTGTCCCGATTCGCTATAGTTGTTTACCTGTTTGTTTTTCCACTCTTTGAATTCCACCAGAGCCTAACCCTTCTTCTTCAGGAAGGAATCGCACGAAGATGTAGCTGAAAAATCCTCCCGTTTATGGTTAGCTATAGACGCAATTTTAATCAATAACTTTAATAACATTACTGTTTCATTTGTGGTTCAAGCGAAAGTACGTTTGGGATATAATAATTATACATTTATCTATGATAATTCCGGATATTTTTTTTTTATCCAACTTTATGTTTGTATTACCAGACAAGATAAAAAACTGAACGAATCGAAATTAATATTATTACACAAAAAATGGAATTATTACTAATTCAATTGTTCGTTCAGTTGTTGATTAATTAGAAAATGGAAATTCCATGTAAATTGATTGTTTTTTTCATCATTGATACTAAATTATTTACAACTTCATCGACTTACAGAATAAAACTAAAAGTGAGTTTGTAAAACGTGAAGTAAAATTAATTTTTCATAATATATTATACGTACTGTAAAATAATTTTATATTTCTATAATATTTACTCAATTTTTTTTTATCAGGTTTACACGATTTTTGTTTTAAAATTAGAGAATTTTTGTTCTTTTAATTATTATAATTTAAAATTATTTTAATTCCTCTTTGTTTTTAAATAATTTACAACTTGCAAAAAAATTTGCTAATATTCTTCGTTGAAAGTACGCCGAAATATATTACCGATTGGATCATTAAAATTTGCTTACATATCCCCGGGGTCTGGTGTCGTAAAGTAATAATATTATTACATCAATAGCTCGCTATGCGGCCGAGATATTTTCCTGCAAAGTTACTGTATAATGAATCATTTGGAAACCATATGAATCAAATATATACAGTAATCCCGCAATTTACGCGTTTCACTTATACGCGGTTGAAAAATATTCCATTGGAACTTTAGGAATCGCTGGAATAAACGATAAGTAAATTGCAGCTCTCGTAAAATATTAATTTTGTAAAATTTGCTTCCATCAAATCGCAAAGACGCGTACTGTACTCCTGGGATATGTAACGTACTTGATAATCAGTTGCGATAAAATAAGGCGAAGAAAGAGCTGAAAATTTTCATTGGGGGCTTGCGATATTTTGACATGTCGATGTTTGCAATATTTTCACTGTATCTTCAATTTTTTACCTGAGATTTGTAGCTATAAGTCTTACAAGTTTTAGGTCCGAAATAATTTTATGTACAATTTATTAAAAAAAAATGTGAATTTTGAACTGAATTGAATTAATCTTTTATTTATTTATGCAGGTTGAATAATTAATATTTATAAAACCAAATTCAAAGTAAATCATGTATTGTTTGATTGTAGTTGCTGTGATATAAATAAAAATAATTTAAAAGCAACTTTCTGTGTAAACCAAATATGTATATGTATAGCTTGCCCATTGTAAATTGGCATGTGAAATGGGATAGTAGAGACTGTACAGTACTTTGCTCTAAACCAGCGCTGCCAGTCCGTACTTGTGCGCATCAATAAGTAGAACATGGATGTAGAGATGGGGTTTGTTAATCCGTGAGCGTTTCTCACTACTTTGTAACCCATCTAGGTATCGGCAGCCTAAATCAGTGATGCGTGGGCACCTTGAACACGTTAAATGTAACCAATACTGTTTTTCGCTTCTTTTTTTTTCTCCTAGTGCCAAGAACTTACCTATCACGAAAATGAGTATTTAGAGAGCTCTCTGAAGTGAGTCGGAATATTTTTTCTATATCCAGTTTTTCTCAGACGCGTCACATCTAGTTTATTTCTTTTTTTGATAAATAACACCAACTAGGAACAAGAATTCCAAATCGCCCCGTTACACTCGAACCACCGGATGATGTCGCTTCAGAAGAAAAGCAGACATCGAAGTGTAATTCATCGCCAAAGTGTAGAAGCATATTGTGAAGCCACGCAGAATCCAATGGTACCTTTAGCGAAGCATATAGGCTCAAAAAATGACCTGCTCTCCAATATCCAGGTAAGGGTTAAAAAAATTAAAGAATATAAACGCCGCACGGAGAATTTTAAAGATTGCCAAATTGCCGCTGAAAATTACGTTCATAGTAAATATAATGAAGTATTTGCGATTCAAACTAAGAATAGCAAATAGGTAGTATGTGGTGCAACTTGTTTTATTTACATGCATATGCTCATATGCATTTATATTCCTCAACAACCAGTTTGCCTTTCCTTTATTTTAATATCTATATATGTACATTGCAAAGTTCATTAACACCTAATGACAATTCAATTCTCTCAACTATTTATTTTATTAACTATCTTGAAAGTTTATTGCCACTTTCAAAATTTAATTAACAATCTTGAAAATACGATCAAATAATTTATTTTAAATCGGGTGTGCTAGATCCCAGATAACACTTCAAATCGGCAATTGTTGATTTAATTATCTTCGCCCTGATTGTGGGAAGCTTGAGCCATTCGTGTGCCACGAAACGATGACATCCTCCGAAGCTGTAATAATAATTTCCACCTTCCGATCCGGTGATCCACAGCACTTCAACGGGAGGCACCAAATCTTCGTTTTCCTTGGTTTGCAGCGTTTTCATTATCGAGTGCACTTTTCGCTCGTTTATTTCGGGAGGATATGGTCTTGTTATCACGTTTAGGGGCACATCGTGCACTTCCGTTATATTTCCGGAGTGGATACTAGCCATTTTACCTTTAATTTAATTATTAGTGTTATTGCGAATTTTTTAAATTTGGCGCGTGTTTTAAATATTTTTGTGGGTGTTTTACATTTGGCGCCTGTTTTTTTGTAAAACAATTGAATTTATACCTTTGTTTGGAAAATATCTTGTACGATTTCTATCCACTCATAAAATAAATTGCTTCTAAACTGCGACTCACTTTTTAACCTCTTGAAAGTTAGTAAACAACTGATGAACTGAGAGGTAACGATAAACTTCCTACTGCATTGAGTGCGTTTAAAACTTTGGCTTCAAGCGCGAATTAATCGTTATCAGGTTGGCAACAGATCTATTAAATACACGGTGTCCCAAATACAGTAAAACTCGTCGTTTTTTCAATAAAGTTTTTGTTTGATATTAACCCGAAAAGTCAATATTCATTCCGTGGCCGGCAAGTCAGCACTAATTGTTAGTTGGCTCAGTAACACTTGTTTAAAACGATTTTCGTGTAATTTTTTTGTCAAGTGTAGATGGACAAAATTTGGAGATGGTAACGGATTAAACCATTTTTAGTTATGTAATTCGTATGGAAAAATATCGTTTAATATTTGTCCTTTTTATTAATATTCATCCTCTCCTCAGGATTAATGACGAATATTAGAGTTCCACCATAGTTATGAACAATATATTTGAATTATTTTTAAATATCGCTTTATATATTTTTTCATTTTATCATAACATTATGGTAAATAATTCCAAAAATAGTTTTCTCCCATGTCCGAAATGTTAGTGAAGCACCCTGTATATATGTACACATTCTTTTGTTTTTCGGTTGGCAACACTTAATAATTTTGTTTATTGACTTGTTTTTTATTTGTTTGCGTTACTCTCAGGTTAAAAATAATTATTTACTCAATTAAATAAACAAATTTTAATCGTGACATGGAAATATGCAGATTGTGTTTATACAAAGGTGATAACACGAAATTATCATCAATTTTTGATAATGAATACAACAACTTCGCCGTGAAAATAGACGAATGCGTTTCCCTCAAAGTAAGTTACGCCGCCGAAAAAACAAAACACGACCTCATAACGACCAATTGTTTCGCAGATATTTCCAAACGACAATTTACCGTTGTCGATATGCACCGCTTGCGTCGACCAAATCAATCAGTGGGATTTATTCAAAGAGTGTGCCCACAAATCGAACCAAATCTTATTACAATCATATCAGGAATCTATTTACAACGAACAATACATATCGCAGGATGTGGAAAACGAATTTAATTCGCAAACAAATGCAAGTAAAGAGGTTGAAAAACAAAGGACAAACGACAACAATGACAGTGATGAAGAAACAAATGAAAATCAGAAGGAAGCACAAGATTTGGAAGAACTTCTTGATGAAACGTTTTTTGTAAGATGACCATAATTCGGTTGTAAGCAAGTGAATTAAGTTTTAAACAATTTTTAGGATGATGAATATAAAATTGGAACAAATGTGTATTCGTGTGAAATTTGTTTTCAAGATTTTTACGATTGTTTGGAATATTTGGATCATCAGAAGAGTCACGATGGAAATCCAGTTTTTAAATGCAACAAATGTTCAGAGGTAAAAATATTTAATATGTTGGCGCACTATGGTCAAATTCAGTTAATAATTACTCTGGTAACACACTACAGCATATCTTATAGTTGCTCATCATTATATAATTTTTTTTAATTTATTAGAAAAATAATTATAATCTAAAACCCCATAGTTATAACAATTACAACCCGTACGGGTTATGGGGTTGTCAATACTGTTACTGAATTTGGATTTAGTGATCATTCTTTGGGCACCGGGTTTTTAATAAAAATCTTTGGGGTAGCAAAATATAGGCGATTCAAATTAATTTTTCCCGCCATGTTTTGGGCGGACCAAAGCTAAAAATGGGTAAGCACATTTGTTTACGTTCAATGTGAATCATATGTTGTGTAAATCCGACTGTCATGTGTAAATCCATTACTCGCTTAAATCTTACTTTTAATACTTTGCATGTGACACTTTACTTATTTTACAATGCTTTGCACGGGATGGCAAGTATTAAACAAAAATAATTGCATTTACCATCTTATTTATAGGTTATGAGGTTACCCATTTCTAGTTTAGTTCAAAACTCTCCGCTAGATGTCGTATCGCGATTAAGCCTAACTATTTGATTTGCAATGTTTTAAGTAAGGTCTACCAACCTTGATTGATTTGCATTGTTTTGTGACTAAGTTCTTCCAACCTTGATTAATTTGCATTGTTTTGTGCGTAAGGTCTACCAACCTTGATTGATTTGTATGTAGTTAAAAAGTGATTTTTATTTTCAATTAGATCTTAAATTATCTTTTTTTCGACTTTAAACCAATAAATATGGGTAACACTAAATTAAAATCCTTTTATTGCTGCTTATGCAAATATTCTTTTAGTTTTTTATGGCGCCAGGCGCCATTTTAAATCTTAAACTGACAGCAGTTCACACATACAATTTTGTGTTACTTTTCTTTCTTAGCCATTGCTTTACTTGGTGTTTTTTATGCTTTGTGTTGTTTATCAAGGTGACCAACCGTCCTCCTGTAGAGGGGACTGCCACTTTTGTAAGTTCTGCCCTCAAAAAGTTTCCTTCTATATGTCCTCCTCTTCAATATTTGAAGACTAATCTGTAAATCTCTGTATTCGATTGATGCCAAGCCAATCCGTTGCACGTGATGTGACGTATTTGCATTTCACATTACCAATTATTCTCGCATTTTGCGTCCAGTTACACACTACGAGATATCTCGTAATTGAAGTTCCACATATAAAGCTTAACATGTTAACTTCATAAATAATTGCAGGTTTTTTCAACCAGGAAACAATTGGTGCAACACGACAGCAACCATCGCAGCCCGTGCGAACAGTGCGGAAAAATGATTTCAAAAAGCAGCATGAAATTGCATTTGGTGCGCCACACTGATAAATACAAGTAATCAACGAATCAAATCAATCATTACGTTTTATTAATAAAAATTTCCATTTCAGATGTAAAGAATGTTCGGGTAGATTTAATTCACGCGCCGGTCTCACGCAACACATAATCACCGTTCATACAGATATCAAAGATCACATATGTGAAACGTGCGGTAAAAGATTTTCCTCACAGACCGCCATGAGGGTGCATATGAAATCACATTCGGATGAGCGTATGTACCCTTGCAAACAATGCGCGTACGCTGGAAGAACGGCGTCAGCGTTATATATTCACATGTCCACACATGCCAATGATTTATGTGTTTGTGAGGTTTGCTCGAAAACGTTTAAAAGTACGAGAAATCTTAATGACCATTTGAGACGAGTTCATTGTAAAAATAAAAAACATGAATGCACCTATTGTTTGAAACGGTTCGTTGATCGGTATATTTTAAGGGTGCATATGAGGTGTCACACGGGTGTTAGGCCTTATAAATGTTCAAAATGTGATAAGTCTTTTATTAGATCGGATGGGTTGAAGGAACATATGATGACGCATGGACAAAGGGAGTATTTTGATTGTTTGGAATGTGGTAAAAGGTTTACTTCAAAGAGGGGAGTCGCCAGACATGCATGTACTGGCGTTCTTTAATTCATTTGAAATACACTTGCTTGGTTATAGTGAATATTACCACGGACAGTTAATAAAGCAGAGATTATTTGCAAGAAGCATCATGTGACCAGCAAAAATTTATTCGGTCACCAAAGAATGTGTGGTTTGAGAGTTGGAAGCCTGAACGCCGTGACCCAACACACAGACTGGTTATGTTCTAATAAAATCACTCCTTCCATCTCTGATTAGCAACAATTTACGCGATTTTTTGCAAATTTTGTATTAAAATGAGTAACCACCTATATGCTAATTAATCTTCCAATGAAGGAACAAAATTCTTTAGTTCCTGTATATTTGTTATAACCGAGTTCGACTGTAATAAATATTTCTATGGCTCAAAACTTTTGGTACTCGAGAATAATTACATATTTGTTATTGCTTTAAAATTATGTACAGATTTTGCAATAATATTAATACTCTATTAAATTAATTTAAATAAAACGAATAATTTTGCTTATAAAATGTGCATAATTTATGGCTGTGGAAATGTAAAAGTGAATTTACAGTTAGAGATTTGTTGTCAGATTAGTTGAATGGTGATTTTATCTGTTGGGGTGAGAAAGGTTTCCGCGTAAAAAGTACGGAATTTGGATGAATTGTGTCGGAAAATGGCAGCGCCTAAATGCATTTTATTAATAAGTGGCAAAAGAAAATGTGGAAAGGATTTTATTTCAGAAATAATTAAGAAAACGTATGTATTTATTGATTGTTTAACCTAAAAAAACTTGAAATTATTATTTTTTAACAAAATGGCCGCCTCGATACATAGAAAATTCGGTGACTCTAAATTAATTATACAGGGTCTGCCATGCACTTAAACTGGCATTTTCGCTGTCTGTAACCGCCCAATATGGATCAGACGTTAGTCCTCAATTGTTTTGCGAGTGCATTTTACACATATCCACGTTCTTATCCTTCACCCAGGGACGCGCCGTGTTGGTGTTGTGGTTCAGTGCCTCGCGTGCGGTATGGCAGTCCCTTATATCCGAACTTAAATTAAACTCAATATACTACATACTACATTTTATATAAAACATTAAATCAGTTTAGGTGACCAATGTTGCATTATAAGAATATCCGAACCAATAAAAAGCTATTATGCAGAAAAACACAAACTCGACTTGAAGGAATTGATGTCCGATGGACCATATAAAGAATTACATCGACTCGAAATGATAAAATGGAGCGATTCGGTGCGTAAAGAATCTCCCGGGTACTTTTGCGAAGCCGCTTGTAAAGCAGGTGAAACAACTTCTATGTTTAAAAAAGTAATTAAATGACAATTTAAATTTAAGCACCCATAAAACCAATTTGGATCGTTAGCGACGTTCGTAGAAAAACAGATATTAGCTGGTTTGGTGGGACATATGGCGATTTAATCAAAACCATACGCATTTTCTCAAATGATGATGTGCGTAGACAAAGAGGATGGATCTTTACAACAGGTAAGACTATTGATTTGGTTTCCTGTCATGCACTCGCCCACTTGGGAGTGTCTATGTTGGGGAAACCCTACACCAACTCGGTTAATATTAAATATGCCTTTCCTAGCGCTTTGCTTTATTCATCAATTGAGGTAATTGAGTATGTATCGCACAATACAATGAAATTTGTGCGATTTTCATTATTAAATTTTTTGTCAAATTACGGAAATTTTGGTTTATTCTGATCGATTTTGATTAAAATTTTGTTGATTTTGCTTAAAATTATTTTAAGTTTGGTACAAATTTCATAATTTTGGCCAAGATTATTTCGATTTTTGTCAAATTTAAGCAAATTTTATCAAAATATTTATGATTTTGGTCAAAATTACTGTAAATATGAAAAATTTTGGCCAAGATGACCTTGATTTTGATCAAATTTAGGAAATTTTTAAAAATTTATTCCATTTTGGGTAAAATTATAGAGTGCTTTGTCCAAAAGCTCACCCTTCAACACTCCAAAATTCTGATTAGTTACGTTTCCTATGTGTTATTTTATTTATTTCAGGCGTTGATGACGTCACATCGGAATGCGATTTGGATAATTATTCAAATTGGGATTTTTTAATTGATAACACCATTGGTGAAAACTATCAAAGTCATTTGAAACAAATTTTTGAAATGTTGGAGGGTAAACTTAATTAATTTTAATTTTCTTAATAATTTTAACATACAAATAATAGCCTACAAAAATTAAACTATAATTTTATAAAATACACCTTTTTACCACAGTTTTTGATAAAAAAAATGCGCAGAAATTTGATATTTACGTGATATATTCAACACTTATTAAATGAAGTTGACATTTTACGTTTTATTTTTTTTTTTCAAAAATTTTATCGGAAAAATTACAAATTTTGAAAAAAAAAAAGCTCAATTTTTATTCTACTTGATTCACAATGAGATTTTGCGAAAAAAATTAACATTTTGACTTTAATAATAATAATAAATCAATAAAGGTCTGTTATATTGGTAGAACTCCCTCTATCGGTCAATTATCCAACTTCGAGAACTAGGTTACAGATGCCCATAAAACGACTGGTTATTGTTTAAAATAATTTTATTGCATAACATATATAAAAACATATAATTATATTTCTTTGGTAATTCTTAACAACGCTCCATCAGAAATCATTTTCCCCACTAAATAAGCCGTATTTTTAGCGTCATCCAAACCACAATGCTGCGTCCCAACAAATTTCAACCCGACATCATTTAAAGCTCCGTTTAATCCGCATGGGCATCTGTTATAATGTTCCTAAAATTAACAAAACTTAACGAACTTTTTCAAGTCTATTTTAAAATAAATACTTGGTATATAGCTTTGATGTTTATCCATTTATTGAAAATCTCGGGTTTTTTAATAAGTTTACGTTTACATTCATTCTTTAAACAAGTTCCTAAATCCCAAGAGGTCCAAGTAACGAATGTGCAACGTTTACAACCAGATGAATTGACGGCTAAAATGTATTTCTTTGTTTGTTCGTTTATCCAATTCATAAATAACATTAAACACGTGTTTAATGGAACTCCATCATCGACTTGTTTTTGTGTTATACCTAATATAAAAAAAAACGTGGAATTAACAACCAATTTAACCAGAGGGTAATCTTAAATATATCCAAACAAAATTTTGTTATTAAAAAGTTAATTTTTATCAAGTTGCTGTTAATTTTTGTTAGTGCTTCTGTTTAGTTTTGTTATTGTTACTTTTAAAAAGCTAACTACCTGTTAATTTCGTACAAAACGCACTTAATTTATGATTTTCCAACGGCATAACATATTGTTGAAACTCGTCGACGATT
>JARJDX010053342.1:0-15743 GCA_030264735.1 Gymnusa sp. GC000175 | reverse complement strand
ATATATATATATATATATATATATATATATATATATATATATATTTTATTAAAAAAAATCAAATTAGGGTAAAGTAAATAGGGATTCCATTTGAGATTAATTAAGTGTGGAATAAATTTAAATTCAATTGTATTATAACACTTTAATTCCAAACCCAAATTCATAGTAAAACTGAGGGTAGATAAGAGTGTTGCAAGAAAGTTTAAATTGTAGAATAAATATACATTAATAAAAAGTTATTGACTAGAACTAAATTATCATTTAAAAATTTTGAGATGCTGGATGTAATTATAGCTGTCACAGAGATGTGCCGCATTAACTGACAATTTGTTTAGAGGCAAAAGAAGAACTTATAAATAAATTACTGGAGCAACAAAAATAATATACTTGAAGTTTAGATTTGGAGGACCTAAAAATGATCACATTAGCACGACGCTGAGGCAAACGAATGGAGGAGGAACTAGGAATAGAAACAGTGCATGTACCAACGAATAAAAAAGGATGCATCAAACACATATAAGTGGAGATACTTGCTCACAAAGTATACTACGGATCGTGTTGTACGACAGTACGTTGCCTACCAGAGACTTTTTCTATGTTCAGCATGACGATGACGACGAATAGTGCATTCAATAAATATGCATACCATACCATACCAAACTAAATAAAAAAATAAAGCATAAAAAGTTAGCGGCACAACAATTTTTGTAGGTTTATGGCAAACCGGTTAGCTTGCCTCGCAAATTGTGCGTTCGCGTGGATTTTTCGAGGTGTTTACTACGAATTTCCATTTTATTTGACAATTTACCAAATCAAATAAAATTCTTTAAAACATTTTTAACGAAATGAATGATTATGAACTTAAAATGAAATTTCATTTGTTTTGTTAGCTTAAATTTATTTAAAATAAACAAACCTTTTTTATCAGGACTAATATTTCTTCGTTCATCAAATGTACTTTTTCTTTTTAATTTTCGAGCTTCTTCTTGAAGAATTCGAGATTCACTTAAACGCCTTTTTTCTGCAGATTCTTCCTCTTCATCAGATGATTTTTTAGACTCCTCAATTTTTTTCCTGATTTCGACCCTACGAGATTCTTCCTCTCTTTTCAAAATTTCTATCTGAGCTTTTAGGTCAATAATTTCTTTTTGGCATTTATCTGATTTAAGTTTATAACCCTCATCAAAATCACGAAGTTTAGTCTTAAGTGTTTCTATATTTAAGTTTAAATTTGGTATCACATTATTTTTATAATCCTCCAGCTTAGTTTCTTGAACTTGGTTCTTATTTTTTAATGTAGAAACTTGCAATGTTAAGTCATCTATATCGCCTTTAAGCTTTCTAATTTCTTTACTTAAAACGTCTTTCTTACTAATGTAATTTTCCTTTTCTTGTAAAGCGTTTTTTATAAATGGATCTTCTTTTTGCTTTTTAATAATTTCCTTATAAGACGCATTTTCTTTTTCTAACCTGTAGAATTATAAACAAATCAATTTAATTAAAATTTGTTATTGTTTAGTTTGCTTTGCATGAAAATTATATACAGAATTGGTCCGGATTGCTTTTACTTTAGGTAGGCCATCATTATGATAGTATCATATTTCCATTTAATAAAATTGGCAACAAAAAGAGATAATTCCGTATCCATTTTACTTCAATTTATTAAAAATAAAACATGTGAAATATTAATGAAAATTGTAATTTTTTTTTTGAAGTAACGAAAATATGAAAAAAATATATCTATAGCTGTGGGGAAGAAGAACGGGATAAATTGTAAACCGGTCGGGGCAAGAACTTAAAATCAGGACCTATGCTAGACCAAACTTTAGGTATAATTAACCAAAACATTTCGATTTTTTAGTGGCTTTCCTGCTTAGAAATTAATTTTAAGTACAATTTAAACTAAAAATCAAGATGACGACTGCAGGTGTATTGGGAAAATTGTATTAAATTCGACATAAAAGTTATTAACATTGTGCAACAAACATCCCTCTCTCAGGGATTAACACTTTGTTATAGGGCCCAGTACTTTCAAAGATCTTAAGAGCAATGCCGGCGGGAGTTATCTCCTAGTAGGAGGTCAACAGTGAGAAACAAAGCCAAGAATAATTCACAACCGCTGCGTTTGTGTCAGAAAGAGCGGTTGCAAAACGAGACACTCTCTAGCCTTTGGGAGTAAAGTGGCGGATTAACCCAAGAATGTTCTACACCAAGGATGTCAAACTCGAACATCGAATGTTTTTGCGGCCCGACCCGGCCAATATAACATCACACAATAATAAAATAATAACGAACCGGTGCAGAATAAGATATAAAATCCGCTAAACATTTTTCTCGTTCGTACAACATACATAGATTTTTGAGTCGGATCATGTGGCATGTATGTAGTAAAATTACGGCATACGCAACCACCCCCCACCCACTATATACAAATAGAACTATGTATCTATGAATATTAAAGTTTTCTTTGCGGTCCACCAAAAGTTAAGCACTGTTTATTTGGTCCAAGTTAGCTTTTGAGTTTGACATCCTTGGTCTACACTGTAGACTCTACAGAATAAAATGTTGAACGCAACGGGAAACTAGAACAATAAATATCCAACTGGATATCCGTAGAAAATCATAATGGCTGATTTCATTATGAAAGAGGAGAACTATTAAGCATATTTGCAGCTGAACAGAAGCTAACTGTACTAAATACCTTTTTCGAAGTTTCACCCACGCGACTGCACACAACTATAGCCGTCACACATTAAAAACATAATCAGGAACAGACATACAATCTGACCAATGGTTACGGTATCGACCATTGAATATAACTGAGCAACTGAGGCCGAAACAGAATAACTTTGAAAGTCAAAAAATGTGTATATCTGGGCACCGATATAATTTAGCAATGGGACTAGACACAGGAAATAAAATGCACAATTGAAAAGAGTAGAAACCTATTTATTAAAATGAGGACTGCCTTTAAAATCACAGATCTAACTAAACTTGCAAAAATGACAGTCTTATATTGCTATGTATTCTCTGTTATTATACAGAATGGAAGCTTAGACGTTGACCGAAGGAAACTTAAAGCATTAAAATGTGGCTCAATAGAAGGATATTGAGGCTATCATGAAAAGACTATTACCAATGTCGTAATAGAAATACTAACAAGAATGGACAAAACAAAAAAATTCCTCACTACGATCAAAACCAGGAAACTACAATATCTCAGACACATGTTGTAAAACCCTAGTAGCTACTACAGTGCATCCTACAAGAAGATTGGTTTTCACAGGTCTCTTCCGGGAAAAATAATGTAAAATATCGCCAACATCCGAAACGGATAGGCACTTGAAAAACAGTATTTTACCAGAAAGATAATTGATATTTTACGACATGCAGTCACCATCATTTAATTTTAAAAAGTTGAAACTACACTCAAAGATTGTTTTTAAAAAAACAGAAGCAGAGTCCTAAAACCCAGAAAAAATTTAAACATTTTTAATCCCATACCTATAGTAAAATCAATCTGGGTACACACTTATAAATTTGGATATATCATTAGTTTTTTTAAGGGGCCCGTATGAAATAGTAACAATATTCTAGTATCTTTTTAATCCTTTTAAAAAAGATATTAGTGCTGGTGCAGGAACTTTTAGTAATACTTAAATAATAACAATGTAGAGTAGATATGGTTTAGCTCAGTGGTCGGCAATCTGTTCGTGTGCGAGTGCTACATTTTATAAAAAAAATGAAATCGTATTCATTTGCATACAACGAAGTAGCGCGTATTTTATTTATAATAAAATAGAAGGACAAACAGGTAAATCACTTGCAAATGCAGCAAGAATAACTATTGGATGATTTTGTCATGCCAAATAATATTCTAGCGCGTGCCACTCGTCGTCACGCGTGTCGTAGTTTTCCGACCACTGATCTAAATAAAAATATATTTACCTTATCTTAGAAGTTTGTAGTTCTGAAACCATCGCTTTTAATTCCATTACTTTATCGTTAAACAATCCTCTTAAATCTATCATTTTGTCTTTGTTAAAGCTTATTGTATTTTCCAAATCCTTTACAACAATTTCTAGTGCATGAATTTTTTTATTTTTTTTCATTTGATTGTCGTCGGTCAGTTTTGTTTGGGCTTGTTTTATTTCTGTTTCTAGTTGTGATTGAAGATGT
Source organism: Gymnusa sp. GC000175 (assembly GCA_030264735.1). Lineage (NCBI taxonomy): Eukaryota > Metazoa > Arthropoda > Insecta > Coleoptera > Staphylinidae > Gymnusa > Gymnusa sp. GC000175. Next base: position 11,564 of record JARJDX010053342.1, on the reverse strand, counting down.
TTAATTTTATCATTTTTCTCTTGTAAATCTGCTTCATATGACTTTTTCAAGTCTGTAATAGTGCTTTGGGAAGTTTTTAAATCATTTTCAAACTTTTGTGCCAATGTTTTATATTCATCTACACTTTTTAAATATTGGTCGGTTTTCGCCAACATTATTTTATAACCATTCTGAAGAGTTTCATTTTCTGTTTTAAGATTATTTATTATGAGCATATTTTTAGTGTTTTGCATTTTTTGATTTTGCAAATCATTTATGGTTTCTGCAATATTAGACTCCATTTTTTTACTAGCTAATATTTCGGAATTATCTACTTGTAGCTCATAGCTTTTTATAAATTCGACAAATTTATTGTAATACACCAAAAATTTTTCTTCTAATTCTTTATTTAAAGAATTTACTGCTTGAATAGTTTTAAAGTAATATTTAATTTCAAGGGCGTGATTTTCTGATAACTGATTAATCCTTTCTTTAAATTTAATTTCTATTTCTTTATTTTTTTCAAATTCTTCTTTCAATGTGTTATTTAATTTACAAATAAGAGCTTCTTTACTTTCAATTTCCATTTCGTATTTTTTAAGAAAATCCTTTGTTTTTTCATTATAAAAACTTTGCTGACATATTAATTTCTCAGATAAATCCTTATTTATTATTTTTAATTCGCTTTCTTTTTCAAACAGCTTTTTAATTATACCTTCATATTCTACAGTAAGCTCCACCATCTTTTCTTCACAGGATAACCTTTCTTTATTTACATCATCCTCAAATTTTTTTTGCAATGTAACTATTTTGTTTTCTAATTCGGTATTTAAATCTTTTTCCATTTTCAGGTTATGTGCAAATTTTCCAGATAGTTCTCTAATTTGATGATCATGTTGAAGTTTTTCTTCCTGAAGTTCTATGTTTAATTCTTTTTCTATCTTAAGGTTATGTTCATATTTTTCAAACAATTCTTTACTTTGATGTTCATGTTGAAGTTTTTCTTTTTGAAGTTCTATATTTAAATCTTTTTCTATCTTCAAGTGATGTTCATATTTTTCAGATAGTTCTTTAAATTGATGTTCATGTTGATGTTTTCTTTTTTGAAGTTCTATATTTAAATCTTTTTCTATCTTCAAGAGATGTTCATATTTTTCAGATAGTTCTTTAAATTGATGTTCATGTTGAAGTTTCCTTTTTTGAAGTTCTATATTTAAATCTTTTTCAATCTTCAGGTTATTTTCAAATTTTTCAGATAGTTCTTTAATTTGGAGCTCATGTTGAAGTTTTACTTCCTGAAGTTCTATTTTCAATTTTTTTTCTATTTGCAAGTTATGTTCATCTTTTTTGGATAGTTCTTTAATTTGACGTTCAAGTTGAAATTTTTCTTCAATAAATTCACTTTTTAATATTTGAATTTGTGTTTTTAATTCCAAATTCATTTCCTTTTTTTTACTTATATCATCTTCCAATTTGTCAATAAGTTTAAAATCCTCTATATATGTGTTTGATTTAAGCTGATGATCCAGATCGTTACCATTTTGTGAACTTTCAGTTTGAAGAGCTTCTGAAAAAACATTTGTTACTTCATCATGGTTTCGGGATAATATTGATGCTAATGAATAAAGGTCTTGACGCATTTTACCAAGATCACTGCTTGACACTTGTCCACATTTTGAGAGTTCAGAATCACTAAGAGATCTTTCTAGTAAAGCTTTAGATTGTAGTTGAGGAACCGCAGCAGTATTAAGAAAACCCATTTCTTTTTCGTATTTACTTTGATTTAAACACATAGCTTTAAAATCACTTTGTAGGATGTTGTATTTTGTTTGTGCCATCTCTTTTTCTTTTCTTAAATCAATTGTTTCTTTTTCCAAATTGTTACATTGAGTTATTAAATCAGAAACAGTTTGTTGAAGCTTTGACATATATTCACTTGTTTGCTTATCTGCAAACTTTTCTTCTTGTAAAAAATCATCAAGCCGTTCAACTAATTCCTTTTCTCGAGTTGTAAATCTAACTGTGCTCAATTTATGAATTTCATCGAGATCTACGTATTTCTTTTCCAGAATTAAAAATTTTTCTCTTAAAGTGTCCTAGGTAAAAAAATACATAAATGAATCAACACATAAACAGATTCTTCTGCACTTTACTCATACTTAATTGTTGCTTATTAGAACAATTAAAGACAATCACCAATTTTTTTTTTAATCATAGTTGCATTGCAATTAATATAAAACGTGAATCTGTTTTTACTTACCGCTTCATTTTTGGCTGCTTGATTATTTGCTTCTAGTTCTTGTATTTCATCCTAAAAGATAAAATATATAAATATCACAGCTGAATTGTTTAATTTTGGAAAATTAAATAATTTTTATTATATGTAATGGTATAAATTAGTGACGTTAATAACGTCGATCACTATCTACCGGTCGAATGCACGTTGCACACTGTGGCTGAAATATTTTCTACCTTTACCGCAACCGCCTGGAGTTTGCAAGGGGAGATCCTGAAAATTTCTCTTTGGGCTTGAAGTGGGTGTCTTGGCGAAACTTTTTATTTGTCCACAGGACGTTCTCCCTGCTTTTGGGACAAACTCTGCGTTCTCGCCGACGTTGCTCTGTGATTGACAAGCTCCGCTACTTTTGAAGCTGCACATACAGCCAACTGCTGTACATCTATTACCGGGTTTTTTTTGCGCTGCCTGGGCGTAAGAAATCGCACCAGGTGGAGGTGGGGTTTGGACAAGTTTCTTTGTAGCGTCAAAGTTACTATGCTTTTCCATTGTTTTCACCAGTTTTTAGCTTCTTCTTTAAATTTCTTGAAACAGTTCAACAGTTCCTAGCAAGCTGTCCTTCGTGGAGGTCTTTACCCCCACACACAGACTTGTTTTGTGTGCATCTAGTCAAGGTAGGTCCAAATTTTTGGCACTTGAAACAGTGTTGGGGAGAAGAAATATAGGGATGTACCAAAAGCGGATAAAATGCTACTTTGATTGTGCGAGGTAATTTAGGAGTGTTAAAGGTCATTACGTAATTCAGAGCCTCTTAGAGAACTTCGTTTTTCTTTGTACTTAACTTTTTCACAACAGTTACAACACATTTCTTCTTACCGTCACGGATTTTTGTGATTGAGGCATTTAAAAAGTTCTTGCAGAAATGAGGCGTTTAAATAAATTAGAAGCAAGAAAACGCATAAGATTTTCATCAGAAAATAAACCAGATTACAAGACCCTTTGAACCAAGAAACAGTACTATCCGGGCGAATGATGGCACCCTATAAATGGATCAACGAACAGCAACGCCGTCTATGTAAATTTCTCACGTAGAAAAATGGCAAACCATAGGTGAAGTTCAACACCAACCCAAAAAATCGAACAAAACGCGCCAGCATTACATTGTTGAGGTCAAGGTTAATCCCGCGGAAAATTAAATTCAAGGTTTACGAGACACATAAAAGCAATGATTATCTATGACAGTAAAGGATGAACACTTGAACATTTACATAAGAACAGGAGTAATCATTGCTATAAGTGAAGAGAAGAGTTTTAAAGAGCTTCTACCAACCAGTCCAAACAAATGGCTACCTGGAAGAAACGTACGGCCATAAAAGAAGTAAAGAAATGAAAAATTATTTTATTTCCACAATATCTTACATAATTCCTGGAGGAATTAGTAAAGAAAACCGCAACCGGTGGCATAATTTGCACGCTAGATGTATCACTTTTAAAAGAAAATTAATAATAAGTATCGTGCACTTACTTTTAAACTTTGCACTTCTATTTCATGAAATTCTATTAGGTCCTTTGAAATATCCAGTTTTGTTTCAATTTGTTCTTTTTCTTCTGAAAGTTCTGCTTAAAAAATGGATAAAAATAAATATTTTAAAGAAGTTACTTAATACTCTCACCTTCTTGGTCTTCAATAAATGTCAAAGTGGATGAAACACGGTATGAGCCTAAAGTATGTCGTCTTGGAATTTGTTTTCCATCTTTCACTCTAACAGAAACAAAATCGGCTTGAATGCGTCTAAGTTGTTCTTTAAGCTTTAAAATTTTTTCATCCTTAGCCTCTTGATCAATCTAAAATCACAGGTATTTTTTTATTAAATTATAAACAAATTGATGCTTGTTAAATTAGGTTAGATTTACATATTTGTCTATACTTAAATTTTTTGTACATTAAGTTTTCGCGAATTATTATAATAATTATGTATTATCACAATACATAACATAAACGAATTTCGAGGTATGGGTGTACATATATATGTAAATATAAAGTACGTCGAAGCCAAAGATATTAATTGGCGGTTGTTTACATAATAAATAGAAATGTATATACAACGTATTTTCCACTCCGTTTACAGGCGCTGAAACGTAGAGCACTTCCAATTTTTTTTATTACTTTTACACGAGGTTTTTACGAACGCAAACCTCGCGTACATTTTGTCAAATGGTCGTGGTTTACCAAAATCAGTAACTATCAACAACCGGCGAAACATTACAACAATAAATAAACTTTTATGAGTTAAACCCAAAACTAAGGAAATTTATAAATTGGGTATTAGTTTAAGATAGTTTTAGGGTAAAAAATTATTATCAACATTAGATTTACTTACTTGCAGAGTAATATTTTTTTGACGCTCTTCATTTAACTGAATGTGCAGCTGCTTTTCTCTTAATTGATGCCGCTTTATAAGTGCAGCATCAGTCAAAACTTCATTAATGCATGGCTTGGTTTTAATCGATTTAGCACATTTTGCAAACCTAAAAAAAATTATTGTGGTTATTACAATTGTTTAAAATATATTTTCATTTATAATACAAAAAAACTTGCAGCTTACCTCTTTAATTTAACCAAAGTTGGCAAGAAAAAACAAAAGAGCAATTAAGATTTTAAAACAATAATAATAACATACAAAATTTTTGCTTTTACGAATTTAAATAATGTAAGTTTCATTACTATTGGGATTAAGATTTTTTTCTTAAGAGTAAAGTTTTACTTGACTTTGTAGGCAGCATTATCAAAGCTAATTTAGTGAAGAAAATAAATATTTCCACATAGGACAATGATTTTAAGATTTAATTTATGAGAATTTATATAGATTGAAGCAATAAAAATAAAAATTTAATTTTAGTTTTTGATAATAACATAAACTATTATAGCTACAGCAATAATACACCAACTTTAATGAAAACGTTAAATAAAAGGAGTAATTAAGTAAAACGCAAATAAGTGGTGAAGTCATACTAATTAGAAAAGTTTTACACATATTTTTAGCAGAAAATCTTGCTTATTTAATAAGGTTTGTCGCTGAAACAAGCAATTTTTTAATCACGCCAACTAAGGTAAGAAATTAATTATGAAACGTTTGAGTTTTTCTTAAATAAAATTAAAACTAGTGCACCTACAAAGAAAGAAAATATATTAAAAGAAAGGTCTTTAAATTCTAGACCTAATATATTTGACATCTTTGATAAAAATTAATAAAATAAAAACTATGACAGTCACATTCATTGCGAGTACACCAAATAAAAGATCTCATTTTTCTACATTAAAACATGTGTAACCCGAGAAAAATAGTCTTTAATTGCGTCTACCTTATCGGTGTTTATCGCTCTATAACAACAATTTCTTATTCAAGGTGAAAAGTTAATTAAACCCCCTTATTAAAACATTTGAATGGCGCGGAATATAAAAACTCGGTTACCTCGGGGCATTTTCGGGCCACCTTCGGTTCGCAGTACGATTTTATCCGGCCCGTGGAAGAATTTTTTTTTCGCTAATTGGTCTAATTTTCCAATGAGAATCCGCAAGAAAATATCACAATTTTGTGGTGAAAAATACGTTGATATTAACTGTACATGCAACCTGTTGTGGTTATAGTACAATTTCGGTCTTTCTTGAGGAATAATAATCGGCTTAGCTGTGGAAATGTTCATTCAGGCTTCTTTCAGCTCAGAAATTAAATTGATATGCTACCAAGAAAAAACGTTATAAACAGCTTTTATCAGATAAAATAGTTTTTTTTTAGTGAACAATTTATTTTTAGAATGCAAGTTTTCACGAGTCGATGTCATGAAGTTTTATTGGTTGTTACCAACGTTTTAACTCAAGGCGGAAAAGTCCGATGACTGAAGATCTTATTCGAGTATGTATGCCTATATAAGAAAAAACTAGTGGGGGCGAGATTTAACAATGAAAACAAATGCAGGTATTGCCAATTTCAAAACCATGATCTCGATTTAAGTTAAGGGGATTATTATAAATCTAAATAGCCTCACATACCTTGCGATTCTTGTAATGAGGAATTATAGATAATGACTTAACGTAAGTGAAATTAATTTGTTGACCTGTCTCGAAAAAATGCCCGAACAGCGCAGAGCCGTTAATGTGATTTAAGGGGATTATTATAAATCCAAATACTCGCATACCTTGCGTTTCTTGTAATGAGGAATTACACATAATGACTTAATATTAATTTGTTGACCTGTCTCGAAAAAATGTTCGGCCAGCGCAGAGCCATTAATTAAGATGTACCACCCGCTCTATTATTCGTGTCCTAATTTGTCGTTTGCTTTCACCAAAACAATTTAAATTGCAATTATGACAATTTATTCGATCAAATAAAGAGATTATTTATACTTACATTAACGTAGATAGGGAGTTTTCAAATGCTGTAGGAGTAATAGTGGCTATAACCAAAGTATTTGAGTTTCCTCCAAGAGCATTTGATAATAGGCGAGTAAGTTTAGAATCACGAAAACTTACATGCTCTTGACTCTCACTTAATTGTCTAATTACATTAGCTAAAACTGATAAGGACCTAAACATAGAGATAATTATTTTCTTAATAAAAAAACATTTTTAAAAGTATATACTTATTTATATGTCCTCCTTCTTTCAAACGAACACCAGTGGCCTTTGTGTGTGCCACTCTTTCAGAACCAGCTAGATCTATAATATAAAGATGAGACACTTGTATCGGCGTTAAATCTTCAAGATCTTCAAGTGGTGATGATTCAATTATAATTTTAAAAATAGCATGACTTCTTGAACTTCTTTCGTTCGCACGTGTATCTCCAACATGTCTGTGTTGATTACCCTTTTTTACTAGATCTAGCATTTCCTCCTTTGTATGTACAATTTCCTCTAAACAATTTACTGATACAATTCCAGATTGATCTTCTCGAATTTTTATATCTTTTAAATCCTTGTTTAAAAGATCATTGATTTTTTCATTATAAATTTCCATATAAGAAGATCTGATCAAATATTTGCGATTGATATTATTTTCGATATGTTCAAAAATATCTGCAATGGCTCTTGGAATAATTCCTAAATCATTGTAGGTACCCGTAATGGTATGAGTTTTTCCTGAAGCTGTTTGTCCATAGGCAAATATTGTTCCGTGTATTCCTTCAGCAGCCTGCAGAACAATTGGCCGAACAATATTATAAACATCTTCATTTGTTTGATCAACACCTAATATATAATCTGCAAAAAAAATTATATTTAATTTGTACAAATTCAAGAAAAGTAATGCTTAAAATTTTTTAGTTCATTTTCATTCACATATAGTTGCAATTAAATCTACAAAATAGAAATTAAAAGTTGGCGCAGTCTACTATCCACCAAGATGAAAGGTTTATCATAAGGAGTAAAAGCCTACTTGTCAACAAAACTACATTTAGTTAGAAACAATCAAACAACTCAAGAAGGAAGCCGAATACTTTACAAACATTTTATAACAACAACTTATACCAGTTAACTACCCAGCTGACATCAGAGAACTATTCAGAGAAAAAGAGTTAAGAAGAAGATGGCAACAGTTTAGGGATCCATTAGACAACACTTTATTGAACAAAAAAAAAACAGTAACTAAGAGAAATCCAGAAGCTTAAGGAAGAATCAATAAACACATATTTATAGAACCTACTAGCAGACAAGAAGAGAAACTACTCCACTTGGAAAGCCACCAGAAAGTTTAGTAGAAGTATTACCTCTATCCCTACATTCAGAAGCAGGCTGGAGAGGAGAAAGCAAACTTCTTTGCCGAACATCTGACAGACATCTTTACACTTAAGAATAAAATAGCTTGCATATAATAGTCAATCAAAACATCATTCACGTCACATTGAAAGAAGTAGAATTAAAGGAAGCACCAGGGTACGATTTAATTACAAGTAAAGTCTTGTAAAAGTTACTCAGAAAAGGCATTGTCATGTTAACACATCTATAATGATAATTTAAAAAGCTATAAAGGCTGGTGTCCACATACAAGCAAGTTGCTATAGTTGTTGCAGCAAGTGCTTGCGTGTGTGTCTACACTAGTTTTTAATTTCATGCAAATTTACTTTAAAAAACTGCTCTGGTAAGTGACTTGGTCTTGTGTATTGTGTAAATGCGTGTACACTATAATTTAGTAATCGCAATATGTCACGTCAGAAAGCTGTTGCTGCTGCTGTGATTGTGGAGAGGAGAAAAATGTGGGTTCATGAGAGATTGTTAGCAGAACTGAAAATGGAAAATCTGAAGAAGCGAAGAAGAAATTTTCTTACAATGTCTGCAGAAGATTTTTAGTTCTTCCTAAACTTGGTAAAGAACAAGATATCCAAAAAAGATACAAAAATTCAATTAGCCATTAGCTTGAAGTAAAAATTTCGGAACACGTTGGATTAGCTAGAGCGCAAACTGGACTATATAAAACTAACGTGTACACTAGCAAGTTCCACCACATAGCAAGCACTTACTGCAAGAGATATATTTGCAGCAATATTTACTTTCGCTACTGTCTACACAGTTTGCAAGTACTCTCAGAGAGCAACTCTAGCACATTTTACTTGCATGTGGACACGAGTCCTTAGACAAAATTAAAAAAAAAAAGTTTTAAATGCAGGTTATCCGCCTCCTAATAGAGTACAAGATACAAATGAAGTCCATGAAGTTATATTAAATTTAAAGAGCAAAAATGTTAAAATTATAAGAGCTATTGTGTTCTGTTTAAAGTCCTTAAAATTTAAAAATATCCTTACAGTAATTACATATTAATAAATCAAACTATAAAAAAAATGCGAATAAGATGAAGTTTACACTTAGCAGTGGATAAAGGCAGACCGAAAAAAAATGATAAACATATATCTCCGTATTTACCAAAAGTAAAAGATTCCTGTCTTCCTGCTCCTTGTCCATCTTCTGATAAGTAAATTACATTATTTTTAACTTTCCAACAACAGTGTTCCGAGGTATTTGAGGGGGGTCGCACTCTTACTGCTACTCTAATTGACTCACCCATTATCAATTAGCAACTGTAACAACAATAAAATATAATCACAAATCATAATGAATAAAAATTTTGTTGTGGTTATTGGTCATTTTATTTTTGTGGCTGTGACTATGTGCTGCTATTTAGTAATAAGAAGCCCTTATGGGTGAAGCAGGGGGCAACTTTAAATAGCAATCACAGAAATACTTTTTTGTAATCATCGTAGAGAAAAGAAGATTTCTGGGAAAGTAACCATTATCGAATTTTCCTATTCAAAAGTAGTTTTTGAAGTGATGCCTGTCTGTCTGTGTCCCCTTTACAGCCCAGGCAGCCACAATGATCAATTTAAAAATTTATATGCAGACACACAGACAGACTCCACTTCGAAAACTATTTTATCCAATTGAGAAAACTCGAGAGATATCTCCGCAAAAAATCTGTTTTCGAAAAAAATATTATGATTACAATACCTTTACATTCTACATTAAAGTAAAAAAATTTGAGTAGTGTTTAAAATTAAATTGTTGCAACAAATTTTGTTCCTTCTCATTCAGATCAAATAATGATAAATAAAATATGGTTATGTTTGAGTCAAAAATGAAAAAATTGTTTAAAATTCATAAAAGAACATTGATAGGTAACCAAATCTCTATTGTTTCGTAATATTTAAATATCTACATTCTAAAATATCAAATTTATAAGATCTCCTGGACAAATTCGCAATTCGCACTTACATTATGAAATTTACTTCTGAACATTTGTATACAATACCATTTATCATATCAAAACGTAGTGACCTAACCTCACTTATTACAAATTCGAAAAAACAAGCATACAGTAAGAAATTTACTTCTTAAAAATTGTATATGAAAGTATTTACCTTACGAAAACTTAAACTTAACTTCAAACACAAATTTGACACAATTATACATTAATAAAAAAAAAAAGAACAAATAGCAATAAATGACTGCTGCATTATAACCAAACTGAAATTTGATTTAACCAATGGTAACAGCGGTAACAGGTTGTCGATTGTCCGTTATTTTTAAAATTTACGCGGCATTCTCTTGCATTGGTTTACTAGTTTGGCACCAAGGTTGGTAGACATTAATTTTGAATTAAATGTAAAGTCTACCAACATTAATTAGGTTTCATTGACTTCATATCACAAACTAGACCGCACAAATCTCTGGATTAGCCAGCCTAGACCAAGTTTTGCCGTTGATTAAAGTATTATATAATTCGCTGTTTGAGGCGCATATCGAAACTAAATAGCAGGGTGTAAGAAAAATAATCGTGTTTATGCACTTGTTAATAAAATATCGAATAAATTGTGTAGAGTTCTTAACATGCCAAAAAACACAAATAGAACATCAAATAAATATTGTAGTGTGTCTCCAGTGCTCTACATATGTAGAAAAAAACATTAGAATGCATGTTTTTCCCTTAAGTCAGCAAATGAGAAAACGATAGCTCCCACCCACCCCTAAATCAGCAAAGACGCATTTTTTGTTAAAATTAAAACCCAAGAACATTTGACCGGTTTAAACGATAATAATAAGGGCCATGAAGACCCCCAATAGGTCCTGAAAAGGATGAGCACGGGTGGAAAGTTCCATACACTTATTGTCGATTTAAGCTAAGCGATACGCCCTCTAGAGGAGAAAAATGTACTGTACCTATAATGGGTTCTCTATTTAATTCATAAGTATTTACATATTTAAACGATATTTACAAATCCACCAAGCATAAAAAAACTCCCAGAAAATAGCCCAGCCACAGAAAACCAAACAAAAAAAAGCACCAAGTTACTATCATTATAATCTGTGGTCATAACCTTATTTTACCCATGTATAGCAATAAAATATGGTGGAAAAAATTTATTTGAATCGTCTATATTGCAGCAAGTAAAAAAACAGGAAGAAGACCCTAACAATACCGTTTTCGATACACGAAATAATGCACGAATTAAAAAGACTGAAGAAGAGAAATGCTCCGGGTTTAAACAACGTCCCTAATAAACTACTAAAATATGGTGACGAGAAAACAGCGGAAAATCTTAGATCGCTCCTTAACAACATGAAAACTATCCCTGATTTATAATATTTTGCACGATTTTTTTTGTGGTTAGGTATAAAGTATTAAAAGAAAAGAAACAAGAGGAAGAAGAACGTTTAATTAAGTTAATAAAATAACCTTTTAAAGTTTAGAATTTAGACTTTCGCGACTGAGGTCGATGTAAGTTTTCTTACTTTCGGGTTTAAGTCGCGTATGTTTATTGGTTGTTGCCAACGTTTCGCTCGCCATTGCAGGGAGCATTC
>JARJDX010053339.1:0-10417 GCA_030264735.1 Gymnusa sp. GC000175 | reverse complement strand
TTATCAACGGTGGATCTTTCTGCTCTAAATCCTGATTGTTCTTCGGCTTTTGATTCTTTATATTCTTTTTCGAGTTTGTCCCGTAAAATTCTTCCGTATAATCTACTGAACGTACTGGTCACTGATATGGGCCTGTAGTTGTTGCAATCATCCTTTCTTCCTTTTTTGTGAATACTAGATATATATGCAACTTTCCATTCTGTTGGTAATTGGTATCCGTTGAGGTATTTTTGAAACAGGGATGTTACATGATCTAATACACTCCCAGTAATTGATCTACATACTGTTAGGTTTTAAATAAATAAATAAATAAAATATATACAACAGCTTTCTACAAAGTATTATTCTGTACGGAGGAGAAACTTGACCGATAACATCAAAAATAAAATATTTGAACCGAAGGCTATCGGAAGAGAAGCCTTGAAATAACTAGAGAGCATAAATTAAGAACGGAAAATATGACAAGAGATAGAAATAAAGTCATCAATTACAAGGAACCTACATAATCGTCAATTAAGGTAGTACGGATAGTTCGGTGGGAGTCCGGAGACATACGAAGACGATCACAACCAGTTTTACATGGGTAACACATAAATATGGTGAAAGAATAAAAAAGATCTGCAACCAAGAGATGAGGAAAAAAAGAATTTTGTGGAAGCTGAAGACGACAAATCCATAATCCTTACAAACTTTATCATATCTTTACAATTTAAGCTTTCGCAACTTGAGTCAATGTAAATTTTCTTAATTTCGGGTTTAAGTCGCGTATTTTTATTGGTTGTTGCCAACGTTTCGCTCTCAAGTGCAGGGAGCATTCTCAAAGCGGAAAAGTCCGATGACCTTGTTCGAGTGTGTATGCCTATATAGGATGAAAAATTATTAGTTAAGGTTTTTTATCAATCCTGTCCATATTTGGATCTTTGTAGAGGTGTTCATGTTTATTTCTTTTACAGTTACATAATTTTATTACATCATCTAGTTTGATTCGATCGAATGACTTCTTTATGACAACGAAACCATTTGGCGAACAATGAACAATGAATATAACATTTTTGGCGAAAGCCCTGTTGTTCTTCGTTTATGTTTAAACATGGTCTTAATTTTTCTATAATTACTTTTGCAAACAATTTTTGTACGGCGTTTGGTAGTGTGTTGTCTTTGTATTTTTCGGGTTTGTTTTTCTCTCCCTTTTTAAATATTGGTATAGTAATGCTGGTTGTACTTTATCATGGTGTCGAACTGTTTTCTTGGCTCCTTATTCTCCTCCTTTGTGTTTTAGCATCTCGTTTCTTATTTCGTGTCCAGGGAATTAACTATTCTTTCATAATTTTACTGCTTTCTGTATGTCCACAATTAAAATGTTTACATCGTCGTTATTGCAGTCAAAAAATATTCAATGCACTGGTGTATCCTGCTCTTCCTTAACAGTTCTTTAACATATTGTTTCTAATATTTGTTATTGATTAAATTCACGTTATTACTATGAAAACTATTACCAACAGACATTTCATCAAAATAAAATTGGAGAAACATACTGCCAACCTAATTAGCTGATAAATAATTAAATTTACATATGTTTATGTCAAATCCAAGCGATATGTTTTAAATTTGTAAATGAATGACCTCTTTTTATGAAATTAAATTCTTTACTGAAATATCACATACCTAATCATATTTTTAATAAATATAGTGCGAAGAAAATTTTAAATGGACCATTTTTCTTACACTCTCTATTTTTTTAATCTGAAGTAGCAGTAAAGTAAATGTGTTTGCTAGGAGAATTCCCCAACCGGCCATAGGCCTTATCATTGTCCTTCAGCCGAGTGTAAGAGGGTTTAAATGACTTGCTACCGTAATTCACTCCGTTTTGCGACACTAATTATGCTCGTGGCTCAAATTATTAAATAACTGACAGATTAAAACGCATTTTAAGAAATAAACATCTATTATAATTTCTTATTTTGTCATAAACTTATTTTTTTTAATAAACAACTTAAAATTGGTACTAATTGTAATTTTGCTTAATAAAGGGCATCTTCATTAATATGTAGTTTTTCTAATAATTATACCATCGAAATAAATTGAATATTTAAGAAAAAAATGCAAATAAAATTAAACAAAAATGTATTGTATAATGTAAAATTATCACAGTGATCATAGAAAAAAATTTGTAATAAAATATAATGGAAACTACAACAAAATGTACTTATTTAATATTTATTTTGTAGCAAGGAAAAATATAATAACAACTGTTAGAAACTTATAAGGACAAGGTGTTTAAAAAGTTTTTTACCCAAGATTTGTTTTTCTCCAATTATGCAATTTTAAAACTTTTATTATTGATTGGGGAAGTCCAAGCAGTACATACAGTGGCAATAGAAAAAGAAATCCTGGAGTCCTTTGAGAATAATCTTCGTCTTATTACCCGAAGAATTGTAGCAGATGAAAATGTGTCACATTCCATTGGAAGTAAAAATTTCTTTTGCATCCCCACCATCTCTCTGGGAGCACCAGATATTGTTCCACGACGAATTTATTGCAATATGCGATAAACTTTAAATTCATCATTTAATATTTTATTTTTTAGAACGAATAAAACATGGCTGCAGGTTACCAAAAAAAAATACTCATTTTGCTTGATATTCCGCTACTCGGAAGGTAAGAAATGTGGGAAATATTTAGCGAACATGTTTAGGAAACCATAGATAAGTCATGGTGGACTCCCACGTGACCTGCACATTCCCTGTATTACTATTTTTGGTGATTTGAAATCTATGGTAACTTCAATACCGCTAACAAATATTTTAGATTTTGGGAAAAATAGTGCACGCAACCTGTCGCATTACAAAATGTTGGCAAAATTTTAAAATTTTGCTTGTATTTAAACAAAATTTGTTTGTTTCATTTAAATATGTAATGAATGTCTGCATAAATTTAATTACAACAACATATTGGATAAAAATTTTGATAAAATAAAGAAATATTTACAAATACAGTCGAACTTCCCTATGTCGAATCATCAAAGTTCGCAAATAATCGAGATATAAAAAATTTGAGTACCAAACAAATTGAGATCTGCAAAAATTTGCAAAAAAATCGAGATGTAGAAAAATTTGACTTGAAGTTCGAGTTATGGAAGTTCGATTGTATTATTAAATTTTGGCCAATTTTGGGAGTTTTAAAAGCAAATTAAAAGTATTTTTTTTATTTAGTTATTATTTTATTCTCTTACAATAAAAATTTTCGCATTTTAAGAATGTGCAGCATGTAAAAATTAACAAAAAAATATTCTAATTTTACAAAATATATAAACGAAAACAATATTCAAAAAAGCTATATGCGTAATAGAAATTTATAAAAATATACTTTTAAAATAAAAATTTAATAATAAAAATCCAGTGGCTCAGTGGTAGGGCACTAAATTTTAATTCATTTCTATCCCCGGGCATTGGATGGCCATGTGTCATTGGGAAAAAAATGGACACCTAGAAAGGCAGGAGCAACTCTAGGCTAGAAAAACAAGCACTCACAAACATACACTACAATTAACAGGGCAGAGAGTCCTCGCGGTCGATAGTGAACTAGAAATAGAATCCTAACTTATTCAATATGTAACTAATAATAATATTACTACCTTGTGTAATATATTAAATTTTTTTCATAAAATATTTTATTACTCTTCGGTTGTAAAATAAAATTTTACATGGAACATTTTGGAGCTTCATTTTTCAGACACAAAGGATTTCGTATGCTGCATAAATTTTAGATTTTATAACCGAAGTAATTTGACCAGGACAGATTTGGTGCAATACATAACTAACGTTATACAGAGAAGCAGCAAAGATTGTTTGCAACAAATCAGATGGTTTCCACTTCATCTCTTGAACAAAGAAACAATTTCCCCATGGGAAATCCGTAAATGTGCACAAATACATTCAATATTATACTTGCTTATAAATAGGTAACCACAAATATTTTTCCTTGAATATTTATTAAATATTCTTTATCTTAGCAACCGGAAATTAGCAATAAGTTTTTCAGCTATAAATATATTAATATTATTTTTGATTTTTGCTCATAAAATAAAAACTATTTAGGCTACGAAAAAGTAAATAAACCAAATGAAAGATCTTGCATCGATATCTAGTCAAAACTTTTTAAAAACGTTAATTAAAAGAAGTAATTAATGACTCAAAAATCAATCAGTTTAATATTTTTTTAATGTTTTTAGCACAAAACGATTTAGGATTAATCATCTTTCCAGCTGTTTATAAGCAATTAGTTGGTGGGTCAAGAATAAAATTTTGAGAGTTATCCCGGCGGCTTGAAGCCAAATTTTAAAATATAAATTAGAAACGCTTGCAAATAAACTAAAAGTATAGCATCTACAGAAAATTTTAAGAAACCAAATGAAAGGTAATTAAATTAATGTTACCTGTGAGTAATAACTTGTATTTATGAAAAGCGCCAAATAAATCTTAACTTATAAAAATTAAGATAATTCAAAATTGTGTTATGCGCATTTTGTGTATTAATGAATGCTTTTTTACTGAACATCAGCAATCAGTTGGTTGGGCCAATCAATCAGACAGGTTCAAACAAAAAATTTACTTTTTGTCCTGTGGAAAATCTGAAAAAAAAATTTAAAAATCTTTTTTGTTTTATCAACTTTAAGATTGCTTAAAATGATATTTAACGCTTTTAATTGCCCAGCAATAAAGGATAAGTATTCTTTTTTGAAAATTTGTTTTTTTATTCAAATTATATGAAAACCCCAAATCCGAAAAAAAGGCAAGAACACCAGATAAAAGGACTCAATTTTTGTAAGCAATAAAATTTGCGTTATACGCATCTTGTGTGTGAATGAATGATCTTTACTGTCACTGATGAACATCAGCAATGAGTTGGTGTGGCCAATTAAGCCTGTAATAAATCAAAATGCAATTAATCAATCAAGAAAACAGTAAATTATCTAACTTTTTTACCTGCGAAAAATTAATTACATTATTAATTATTACTGGCTTAATTCGTCCCACCAACTTCTTGCTGATTTTCATCAATGAACAACATTAATTTTTGCACAAGATGCATATTACACATTTTTGAATTTTTTTTTAAATTAAAATTTATGGTAACGGCACGGTAATGCGTCATTAATTACAATTGTTTTTCATTACAATCATTATTTTTAAGTGACACATCAATTAAATATAAAAAATCGAGTTTTATATCTGGTGTAATCGTCTTTTTTATTGGATGCGTGGATTTCATTTAATTTGCATAAAACAAGAAATTTAAAAAACACTTCATAGTCTAGTGCTAGACAATTAAAGGCGTTAAAAATCAACTACTTTTTAAGTAGTTAATGAAATAAGGAAGATTTTTTATAAAAATATTTTTTTTATTAATTTTTCTCTTGTAAAAAAAAAGTTAAAGAATTTTCCGTTTAAACATGTGTGATTAAATACATTATTTTTAATTATTACAAGCTTAATTAGCCCCACCAACTTATTGCTGGTCTTCATCAGTGAAGAACATTAATTCATTCATACATATAAGTTATGACTTATTTGGCGTTTTTCTTAATTACACGTTATTACACATTACAGGTAACATTTAACTAAGATGTAAAATTTAATTATCTTTCTTTTGGTAACTTTTTCTGCAAGTGCACTACTTTTCAGTTTATTTGTAAAAACGGTGGGCCGTTTAGGTACTTTAAAATATAATTCCTACCTTAATTGAGCTCACGAACTAATTGCTAATTGGAAAGATGATTAAATTTAAAACATTTTGTGCAAAAAACATTTACAAAAATTCCAATTAGTATGATGTTTGAGTCGTGTTAATTAATTTGTTAATTACTTCTTTTAATTATTTTTATTTAACGTAAAAATTTAAAGACCTATTTACTTTTGACCTAGCTTCAATTGTTCATTTTATTAGCAAAAATCAAAAATAATTTATCTATTTTTATTGCTGAGAAACTTGGTGCCAATTTCTCATGTTTTTAATATTAAATTTCTAAATAAGCTGCACACATTTTATTAACGAGCAAATTTATATTTTATAAAACTAAGTGTTTATTAAAAAGATGTACCATAATACATATTAAACTTAATAATTCATCATTACTAATAAAATCTCATAACGATTACACTGATTACGACATTTATGTTACCTTCTTAAAATAATAAAAAAAAAATAACTAAAGGAGTAGCATCATTAGGTTTAAATAAATTAGAGCTTACTTTGTAAATAAATTTAAAAAGAAAGGTGTTTAAAATAAGTGAGCAATAAAGTGCAATCGATTGTTCTGCAGATATTGTAGCAGGCGCGTCTGCAGTAGTTTTGAGCGGCATAACATCGGTGTCCAGTGGACATTTTATGTGCAGAAACTCTACATGTGCTCCTATATAAGTGCAATTGAGCGGCGAGAAAATGGAATCCTTTTTTAGTAACAAACGGGGCGCTTCAATAATATTACACGTGCTGTAAAACTTTATTCCTATGGTTCTAAAACTGTTCCGATTTGCATACAGCGCTCTAGCAATATTGTGTCTGATTTAATTAAAACTCTTATACGATACGTGTTTAGTTTAATAACCTTTATTATAGTTGCATCAATTTTTGAATATTAGCAGATTAATTACCAAAGGGGACTTTAATTAGTGTTGGCCAAGTTAATTAACGTGTGGGCCTAATTTGCGTTGACGCTTTGTGCAAATATAACGCAATGCGTGCGTGCAAAGTATTTTACACACCCTGGAGAATGCACTTTAAATGAGGGCCTAAATTCCCCAGCCGCCCCTTTAACAACCAATTGTATAGCGAATGAACCATTTCCCAACATGTTAACATGGATATAATGGCAGAGGGTGATTGAAGATTGTGCCAATGAGTTAATCTCAAGGTGCTATTACTGCTGACCACAATGTTGTTAAGGTTAACATAAACTGGATTCGGTTGGTCCCGAATCGATATTCCCAAAATTGCAAAATTAACGGCTCACTACTTTAAATACGATGCTAACCGCAGAATACAAGTAGTAGAAAATTTAAGCCGCTTTTATTTAATTAGTCTGTTGTAGTTCCCTCGAAACCAGACGAGAAAATTAAGTAGTAAAGTAGAGTGAACAATGTCATGATGAAGTTTGATGCTTTATTATTTTCAAAATGCACTCTTCTCTTAGCTTAAAGTTACTCTACTTGAGGAATATCGCAGTTTCATATTTCACCATCTTAACGCGCTAAATGCAAATGAAAGGATCAAAGCGTTTTTTTTTTCTTTCAACAAAACTTAATTAAACGCCAAGAATCTCAGATTTTATTAAACTATTTAAAAGCGGCAAGCCTTGAAAAACAAATATTGCACATTGTCGCGCATTTAAGTACAACTATAGGGTATCACGCTTTTTATTTTTAGATTAACATCAAACATATTTAGTTTTAATAAGTTTGCAACATGTGCTTATGCAGTTTAATAATATACGACAAAACAGCGCACAGTGTTGTGTTAATTAGTTCTAAAGTAATTATACCTCTTCATGGTTGGCCACACTGTATTGTGTCCTCAAGTTTCAATTTTACATTACCCAACCTAAATGCACACGTATTTAAACCGCCACATGTCACACGCAGGACTTTTTACTTTTTGCGTCGAAACCTACACCAACAGCTACTAAATTTGCCAACTGTAGTTCTATCCAGTTATAACGAGTAATTATAAAAGAAATAAAAAGAAAATCACCAGAAAAATAATGCTATTAAAAACGTTAATCATTAAATTTTCCAAAATTGCAGTTGATGGATCGTTTTAGGCAGATTTAATTTTTAAAAGTAACATGCAAAATTATATATGATATTAGGCCAATTAGGATTATTTTCTTTATAAAATTTAAGTTATGTTAATGATAAAGTACATTTCAAGACGTGATCTCTTGTGTTCTCCATTAATTTGCAGAGCCGCACCCATCCCCACTTGATGAGATCTAATACAGCACGCGGTGGCGTCTAATTTCGAATAAAGCTACAGTAATAGCCCAATGTAATGGATGTACTTATATAGAACCATTTTAATCAAGTGTCGTGCTTCTTGCTGGATTCTTAATGGGGAATTCTCATGTTCCAATCCGACAAGATGCAACTTCCAACCCTCGCACTTAAGCTAATATGCACCTTTATCAGAGGAGATTCATTTTCCATGCACATTTATTAACTACCCTTGTTCTCTGTAATTTACTAATGAAACGTTTTTTCTCTCTTCCCTTCGTGACTCGTAAATGGGAAATTTAATAATTTACGTTCATTTCTGGATATTGTTTTATTGCATCATTTAAGACACTTATATTTTGCTATAAAACCAAATCATTACATCAATACATTAACTCAACATTTTTAATTGTTTTTACTTTCAGTAAAATTCAGTAAATAACAGTATATTAATCGCGAAAAATTTCGTGATTTTTGCGGAAATAACACACTTTTGTGTACTTCCACGAAAATCTCATTTTTTTACGATTACAATACCTTATCGTACTATCGTATGATAAAGTAAAAAAAATATATACATTTATCCAGGACATCTATTAACTATAAACTTGTATTGTGTACCGTTTACTATGTTTATATAAAGTGGTAGGGCTTTACAAACATAAATGCTCTGCCAACCGTAGACTAAACCTAAATTAAAGCAGGCCTGTTTAAACTGTTCTGTAATACAGAAAGCACATTTCAAAATTTATTGAGTTTGCATTTAATTTCATTTTTTTACTAATAGCTTAATGGTTATTGTGCTTTGAAGCGTTTTCTGCATTAAAAAAATTAAAATAAACATGCATCACATTTGAAAAGATTAATTTTTTACCTAATAAAAGTAGGTTAAAGTAGTATCACTTGAATAACATATATTAAAATGCTTATAGAGAAACTTATTATTTTAATATTAAGCGCTATTTTAATATTAGGCGCTAAACTTTACATAAATTTAATATTTTTTATAATTTTTCTGCCAAATATCGATAAAGGAGCAGCCAGTATAAATGCCAAATATTCTGGCTGTGCAACTAATAGAAAAAAAATTCAACTGTAACATAAAAAATTAAGATATTAACATGAAGTTAAATATTGAGGTGTGGTCACAACACGATTTTCATTAACAACATTTCTTACGAATTTAATTCCAAAGACTTTTGTACTTTCATGTTATTACTATAACTTTAAAATAGAATAAAAGTCTAAATATGAGTTTTTAGGCCGATTAGATTAGCTATCTGGGGTGTAGAGAAGACAAAGACATGCATACAGATATACAGACAGACACCAATTTGAAAACCACTTTTTCTGAATGATGGGTTCGTAAATATCAATTTAAAAAAAAAATTAGAATCATTACCATTTAATTGCAGATATGGTTCAGTTTTCTCTTATAATGCATTTTAAGTGAAATTATGTATTAAGTCGAGAAATATAAAATGTCACTTTTTTACCAGCGCCACTTGATGGTTGAAGTAAATATTCAGCAAAAAAAATGATTCCACATGAATGATCAGTAGAAGCAACAAAGGTTTTAAATTTTTCATTAGCACAATTTAATGAAAAATAGAATATCTTTTTTGAAAAAAATTGTAACGTATAATGACTTATGACAACAAGGACAACGGGTTAATAGTGGCGAAAATCCAGGACACACATCAAAGTTATCTCCATATGCTCGAAAGGTGATGGTGACAGTACGGTAGACTAGGTCTCATTCGTGACAATAAAAGGTATGTAGCGCAAAGAACCCAACAAAAATTGAACTACTTAGGCTCCCTTAACACTCTACAGTTTGCTGGTCAGACAAAATGTCCTACTACGAGAGTAGTTAGCATATTGCATTGACTGTATCATTTCATACTCATTAGTCATCTGACCGACGTCATGTGGCTGTCAGAAAATCGACTGGCCCGTCCGACCCATTCAATGCATTATGCTAGTAGTTCATAGGAGTTCATAGAAGGCAAACGGTAGAGTGTAAAGGAGGCCTTAGATTACGAGGTCCTGTAACATCTTCCATCCTCATCTGATCATCATCGGATTTCCACTTATTTTGAAGTTTAAAATACCTTTGTAAATGTAAAGTTAAAAGGATATTTTTCTAATTTTTGGCCGCTAAAAACCATGCATTTTTACTTTCATTTACAAAGTAAATTAAAGTATAGTAATCGCGACAATTTTCAAAATCAAGATTTTCGCGGAAATATCCGTTTTCGACCTCCCTCATTCAGAAAAAGTTGATTTCGAAATGGTGTCTGTCTGTCTGTCTGTCTGTCTGTGTGTCTGTCTGTCTGTCTGTCTGTCTGTGTCCTCTCTACAGCCCAGACGGCTAAACTGATCGACCTGAAAATTCATATTTAAGCTTTTAACAAAAATTGGGA
>JARJDX010053265.1:0-13932 GCA_030264735.1 Gymnusa sp. GC000175 | reverse complement strand
TTAAATGGTTAAGGCTAGATCACAACTTTTTAAGGCATTTTTTTTATCGATAGTGACCCAGATTAAATATGGATGTTGCTTGTCGAGGAATCCAATTATTAGAAAATGAGCAACAAGAGAAAAGAAATCGAAAACTTTTACTGGGATTTATAATAAGGAGGCATCCACCAAAGAAATTTCACTTCGGATTGAACTGCGAGTTGCAAGGAAAAATATAATCGGCGAAATTGCAAATTGCATATCACAAAGTAATTATTTTAGTCGATGCCAAGTAAGCATTGATCTTTCCATTAACGCTTCCATGCGCTCGCGCTCGTTGTACAACAATTAATTAACTTAATCATACTTATTAATTAATGTAATTAATTGTTGTTTTGGGCATAGGTGTAAAATTAATTTGCAAGCGTAAGTTTTACGAAATAAATTTGATATATGTATTTCTTCACTGACTTTTGGACATTTGTGTTGATTTTAAGTGAAATTGGGTGGCATAATTAAAAAGTGTAGCAACAAAATAATTTATAGAGTTGACAGAAATAATTAAAAAATTAAATAAACCAGGCTAGAATTCATTAAAAATATACAATAATATAAACAAGTTACCATGTTCCACACTGAATTTATTGAATATTAAGGCAAATTGTAAAGGTGCACTTATAAAAATTGCAATATTCTGAATATTATGCAACATCGATTTTTGTTATAGAAATATTATTTTCTATTTCTGTCATAATTTTCTTAAATCGTTTCAAATTTTCTTCAAAAATAGTTAATAGGATTTATTATCTGACATTTAGACTCTATACTTGGCTGGATTTATTGACCGCCACTGACATTTTGCTCATCTTACGTCACACCTACATAAGCTTTTAAATTTAGCAATGCATTCAATTCAATTTGTAAAATTTTCTCTCTATTCTTCAAACATTCCCATGCATCATATAAATAGCCCGCTTCTTTTCTCATAAGATTCAATTTATTATATTTAAACGCATTTTTGTTTAAAGTAAACAAATTTTAAAAACGTTTTAGACGCGTGTGCTATTTTTTTCTTAAAACACATAAAACGCAGTACAATTGTTGTGTGTTAGCATAAGCGAGTCAAAAAAAGAAAGTGATTAACAGGGAATTAGCGAGTTTTTTTTGTCGTTTGATGAACAGACTGGCAGTGTAGTTTGTTCAGTTGGTTTATCCACTGCACGAGGATGAGAGTTATAAATGTGCCAACAAAATATTGTTGACGATGTTATATCTTAATTAATAAAATGTGATTAAATAAAGAATTAAATTAATCATGTGTTGTGGGTGTTTAATGTTTTCTTTATATCAGTCATGGTGAGCTTTTTATAGAATGTGTGTGTGTGTGTGTATGTGTGAAAAAGAGCGAGCCAAGTTGCACTCTTGTTGGCTTAAATATATATCATAGTTCATGCTGTAAAACAGGAGTTCCCAAAGTTTTTCCTAGGCGGGTCAATTTAGTATTTCCGAAATTTCTGGCGGGCCAAAAAATAAACGGAATTATATTAAAAAGTGATATATTACTTATGAATTTTTTGGTTTCAAATATATTTAACTACTTAAAATGCTGAAAAATCGCAACCACATTTTATTGTATTTTATTAGTAATATTTTATAATCAATTTTACTATTTATTTTTTATTGTTTAAATAAAAATATAAATTATCGCATCGACGTCACGGGCCGCACTTTGGGAATCCCTGCTGTAAAATTTCAAAAGTATAGTAGGTTTAAACCAAGCTCAAAACATATTTTTAATGGGTAGGGTGATCATAATTAAATGAACAAAAGATAATTTAATTTCCCTATGTGCTATTATACAGCGTGTCCCATTTTAATCTTAACATTGGAAACGCTGAGGGTTTGTATGGGGACATCTGATTTTGCCAAAATACACGGCGGAGGACGGGAACAACATTGCATTCTTAAATGAAAACCCCCATTTGTTATTGCAAATTCAGATTTTATGAGAAAAATAAATTTAACCTAAAATATTTTTTTGCATTAATCATAGTTGGCGCGTAAGCATGGGAAAAATTACCATAAGATTTGTATTTTCTGCGGCGCCAGCTAGGATGATAAGATAAAAGTTATTTTTTTATAAAGTTTATTTATTTTTTCCATTTAATTCGAATCTGAAATAAAAAGTGGGGGTTGCTTTCTGAAAATTGCCCCTCGCCACACCACAAGGGGGGAAATTTTAAAACTCACCTGCATTTTTATTGCAGATTCGGTTTGAGAAGAAAAGAATACATAAATATTAACAAAAATACATTTTTGTAAATAATTTCACAGGAAATACGAATCTTGCGATAATTTTTTCCTGCAAAAAAATTGACAAATGACAAAATGATTTGGATAAAAGTTTAAGGGTTTGGAGAGGGACGTCCGAATTTGTTAAAATTTTCTTGCCACGTACCCCCACATGGGAATGGAGCAATTTTGAAATCTTAAATAGAAACCCCCATTTTTATTGCAATCTCAGATTTTACGCATAAAAATATATAACTGTTTCTGTTTCTTAAAACATTTTTTTTAAATAATCGTAGGTGGCGCTATATTTGCAGGAAAAAATTATCAGAAGAATTGCTTTTCCTGCGATTACAGAGCCATCTATGATGATTACAAAAATGTATTTTTGGTAATATAATCATAATGCATTGTTTTCCTTACAATCCAAATCTATAATAAAAAAATAGTGGTTTCTGTTTTGAAATTTAAAGTTTCCCCCTTTTGGTGTGGCGAGAGGCAACTTTAAATTTTCAGGACGCAACCCCCACTTTAAAATGCAGATTTGGATGTGCGAAAAAAAAAAAAATTTATATGAAACGCTTCCATGTAATCATCGTAGTTAACGCTCTAATCGCAGAAAAAGCAAATCTTTCCCATGTTTACAGCGACACCTACGAATATTACAAAAAAAAAATAATAATAAAGTGTTTAATTGAATCAAATTGTAAACCTAATTGTAAAAATGTTTTTGAATTTGGGCTTGCCCGTTTACAATAAAATAAAAAATAAATAAAGAAATATAATAAATTATTAATAATATTTCATACTATATAAATTTCTTGGAAAGTAAAAGTTATGTATATTTATCCGTAAAATCTGAATTTGGAATTAAAAATGGGGTTTCCTATTTAGGATTTTAAACTTGACCTCCTCCCATGCTCTCTGGAGGTAGGGATGGAAATTTTTTAACAAAATCAGATGTTCCCCTCTAAACCCTCAAAATTTTATAAGAAACATTTTGTCATTTAATGTCTATTTTCCGAGATATTTTTCTGTTAAGATTAAAATGGGACACCCTGTATATATTAACAGTTTTAAAATTTTATTGTGTAAATTATGGTCAACTTGCTTATTTTTGTATCCTATAATTAATTCTTCTTGTGAATAAATCATTTTTTTTAGAAACACATATTTTCGAGTTAGGAGCAATTATTTAAAAGTGGTTTAAACTTCAAATTAAAAATTTTAATTTAATTTAACCAATAAGTTAACAAGAATAGCAAAATGATAACAGATAACAGAAAAAAAATTAGTAAATGTTAGAATTGCCAATCCTGTGGAAGTGTGGGACTGACACTGCTCCAACCTCTCCACAACACCTTCAAAACAGTTTCTTAAATTTAGAATTTAAGCTTTCGCGACTTGAGTCGAAGTAATTTTTTTTACTTTCAGGTTTAAGTCGCGTATTTTTATCGGTTGTTGCCAACGTTTCGCTCGCCATTGTAGGGAGCATTCTCACTTTTCCGCCTTGAGAATGCTCCCTGCAATGGTGAGCAAAACGTTGGCAACAACCAATAAAAATACGCGACTTAAACCCAAAAGTAAGAAAATTTACTGTTTCTTAAATGTTCATCAGTAACGTTCTGGACTTTACCTTGTATCCTCTGCTTAAACTCCTCAATATTATGTGGTATATTAGTACGATCATTAAGGTGCCCAAATTCCAGTTTGTAATACAGAAAACATTTTGTCTAAATTTCATTTAGAAATTCTTTGATGTTTTTTATAAAGTTTATGGTGTGTTTGTAAAAAAACGAAAAACGCCAAATGCCACTGTAGATTGGATGATTTTTGGTAAAAATGGGATCTATATTAAAAGCTCAAATATGAAATATTATGGGGATAGGTTTTTGTGATTTAAAGTATAGAGAGGTTAGAGAATTAAGCAACACACACGCTTAGGTTAGGATGCAGCCGTTAGCTAGCTACTCCAGACGTAAAGCATCTTCTCTGTCTGTAATGCTTGTGACCTGGTAACTTACATTAGACGTGGACCTACTTCGTTCGGACCACAGAAGATTTTAGCCACTCCACGCTGGTAAGACAGGTTGGAAAGTTGGAGCAGTGTAGACAGAGCATTTAAAAGTCTTTTTATAGTTGTGGGTTGGGAACCCACCATTTTGAGCTAAATTGGCGCTTAGACACATGCACAAAACTAAAAAATACCACATTAGACATATTTATTATTTTTAACAAAAACAGTTAAATTTTGAAAAGAATTATAAGAAAATTTGTTGCATATTTCATTTTAAACGCTTCTGTGTGTAAATTTTTTCCATCACTTTTACTTTAAGCACTTTTTATTATATTATTAGATGGCGCTGTAATCGCAGAAAAAATTATCCCAAGATTTGTTTTTTTGGTGATTATAGCGCCACCTTCAATGATATCATGAGCAACATATCGAGCCAATAAACCACCAACTTCCTTCTTCTTCTTCTTCTTCTTTATCGTTAAATTGACTTCGAGTCTGTGATGTAATTGTGTTTGGTGATTAGAGCGCTGCCTTCATTGATTACTAAAAGGAAAATATCCAACAATAAACCACCACCATTCTTCTTCTTCTTAATCGTTAAATTGACTTCGAGTCTGTGATGCAATTGTGTTACGGTATCCCTTCGAATGATGAGATTCAACTTTTCCTTCAACTCTTCTGTGGACATCTTAGATTGCGTTTTCCTTTTGGTTTCAGACTGATGACACACGAGCAGTATTAGAGATATACAACACCTTCTAGAATACGGTCTAAAAATTAATTTTAATAAAACCAAACAGAACCAAAACCTACCTGAAAGTAGCGCATACCGTCATAGAAAAGGTGTAGACATATAGAGATCTTACGCATTATTACGCATTTTACACACTCTATATGGAGTTAAAACATGAACCTTAAGAAGAATCACACTGATAATTGCAAGTCTTCGAAATGTGGTGCTATCGCAGAAAATGTAGGATCACTTATACCGAAGTCCTAAATAAAATGCAAAAATAGTGTAAAATCATAAACACCATAAAAAAGAGAAAGCTACAATTCCTAGGCCACACAATGGGAAGCCCCAAATACAAAATCCTACAATTAATAGTTCAATGTGAGATTAATGGAAAGAGGAGTTTTTTAGACACTGTGTCCCAGTTTAAAAATTTAATGGACAGGTTTGATTATAGCGACATTCAACTATTCCGAGGTGTAGTCAGTAAGATACGTATAGCCGTGGCGATGGCGAACGTCCAATAGGAGATACTACAAGAGAAAGAAGTTGGTCTCAATTTACGTGCCCCTCAGGTTAGCCTGTAGCTCTTTCAGCTCTCTCGTCATGGCTGCTCCATTCCTACATCCGATGTTTCGTGAATTTTAATATATTGTATATGTTTTATTTTGTCTCACATGTTTATTACGCACATGATCTAGTCTTGTTTTTTCCATTGGGTTTAAAGTGGCCATTTCGACTGTTCTTTAGTTTTGGCACTCTCCGCGCGTGATTCTCTGCCTGTGGTGTTGTTGTTGTTGTTGGGTAAATAGGGTGGCTTAGCAGTCCGCTGCCGGAACAAAACCCGGATAAAAGAGTTGGTACGTCAGATTATATCCCTACCTAACGTAAAATTTAAACTGTGCGTAACAGAACCACGAACAGCATCGGAAACGGACAGCTGAACATGATGATGTCAATGTCACGCCAAGGAAATAGATTCAAACTATATAAGAAGCAGAACACACACAGAACGAGGATGTGGAACCTTATGTCCTGGCACCAAAGAGGCCAGAAAATAAAGGCGAAAATTACACACAAAAATCAACCCATGTTGCATTTGCGAAAACCAAAAAGAAAGGCAAGGGAACGACGATGATCGATTTTTCAAGTAGTTAGGCCGTTTGGGCTGTAGACACATGCAAACCACTTCCAAACCACTTTTTCTGAATAAAAAAACAGACCTACATGTCTGTATCGGAAACGAAAAAACTAATATTTTTACAAAAGTCTCGTCTTCAAAGGTTTATATGAGATTTCGTTTTACTTAAAACAATTTTAGTGTTCTTCGATAGGCTTTTTTAAAATTTTTAAAATAAAAGTTGTTACAATCATGTTTGCAGCAAATTTATTTATATAAACAAAAATTATGTAGTTTTAAAATATTTTTTATCTAAAAAATAATTGCAAGAAAGTAAAAAATGTTACGAGATAACTTCCACTTCCGGTCCACCGATTATACACAAAAACTATACAGTTCCAAATCTTGGTAAAAGAACCCTAGATATTCATTTTCATGTTGTTCTAAAGATTTGTTTAGCCTACTTAGTCCTAGCCTATAGTAAGGACACACGAAAATGGCTAGGAAAGTGTAATTCATTATGTGCTGGCTACCGAGGGCCGCACAAAAAGAGATGCAGTGCCACATGTGGGCCGCAGTTGCAGGTACTAAGCGTCAGCTGATAATCATTACACAATATGTTGTTGATAGATTGATGTAAGAAGTGATGTTTTATAAACATCACAAACAACCTAGGTTTACATCAAACGGGCGTGGTTTTAAGTGAAATACGCAATACTTTAACATTCACTGTTTCTTTTTTATGTTTATAACTTCATTACGAAAGCAATGTTGTTATTGTATTTTTAACAATTTTTTTATAATAATGGAGTGCATTTAAAGTCGGTATAAAGTTAAATATTTTGTAACTTTTTATGCGTTTCCCAGCATTAATTTATATACGGATGTTATGTAATTATAATAGTACCGCCCAAGTAACTTTTATTACTTTCATTAAGTCAATCCATTAATAAACGCTTATTAAGTATTTATTGATTTTTAATTAAAAAAAAAGATATATACTAGTAATTATTCAATGATTAAAAAAATATTAAAAATGATTTGATATAATTATTAAGTGAAACATTTTTTATCTCTTACTAGTTTTTAACTATTACCATCGGAATAAAAAGTTCAGACCCCCTACTCTGAAGGCCTATATCTAAAAAACCATACAAATAATTTTAATTTTCTAAGCTGCACTATAAAGGAAGTTTATTTCTGCATAAGCTTGGGTCATTTCATAATTTTCCAAATAGGCGTTAACATATTAGTGCAAAATATGTTTAAAAAAACCTGTGTTTTGGGCCTATTTTACTAATGCATGGATTAAAAAATTAATTATGTATTAAGAAAGTATTTATGAGAAAGAAAAAATATTTATATATGTAAGAGGTAGAACCTTATATTAGGTTTTAAGATATTTCTTTGATTAATAAAAAAGTAACAATAAAAAAAATCTCGCCTCACATCAAGATATTTGAAAAATGACTATTGAATTATTTAGGTAAAAAAAATATGTAACTTGCTTTATAAAACAGTTTTATAAAATATTTATTTTTAAGGGCTGTATAAATTAATATATTTTAAGGAAGAGAGATGAATGCAAATGTTATTGACGGGGTAGGAGCGTGATGCATAGGAGGAATCAGTACGATGCGGTGTAACGGAAACATAAAGAAAAGCTCGAACAAAATTGAAATTTGCACATTCCACACATTGAGTACTGGATGGCCATTACCATTATTTGAAATAACTTTGTTTGGAAACAATATTGTTTATTTGTTGTTGATTTTGTTTCCAAAGCATACTTAACCAAAATGAATTAAAATCAATAATTTGATAATTTCTTAGCTTATTTTTTATTTTAATGTGCATGTGTTTTTCATCGTTGGAAAGAAAAAAAAAACTCCATTTAACAGTGTTAAACACTTTAAGTCCCATTTAAAAATTAAAAGTTAGTACCAATAACTCGAAAACGGTGGAAGTTAGAATAATTTTTAGAACGCCTGGTGATTCTTCGCAAAAAAGTGCCTTAATAAAGTGCAAACTAAAATTGTGTATTTGTTCATTTAAGAAAGTTATAAGCCAAAAACAAAATTGGCAAATATTTAAATTTTCGCTTCATCTAGTTACCTATGCATATTTTCGGAAAAACAAATACATTATTAAATTAGTCTCCTAATGTGGCAACTTTGCCCTAATTTAACCGACTTTTAAAGTTCTCGAGATCCCAACGATTGGGCTCGAAAAACGGACACCTTATATGGTGGTAATTCAAAAAGTAAGCAAAATTTTCTGATTTAAATTTTTGTGCATAGATAACAAAGAAATATATTTTAAAATAATAAAGGAGGGGAATTCTGCAAATGTTTTCCAAAGCGGATTAACTTATTATCAATAATAACGTATTGTCGGTAAGCACATCAATATGATAAAATTTTATGAATGTCATGATTTATTCAGCGATACTGCAACTAGTTAAATAGGTCACAGCTTATGTCATACAAAATGTTTTTGTATGCCCTTATTGCATTTTAAAGGCCATTGTCAAAGCCCGGAAATACAGTTAGTTTTAATTGCTACAGGAAACGGGGATTTGAGTCAAAAATTTGAAACGCACGACAATGCATTAAATTGTAGAATGTATATGAACGCCAATTGATTATGTGCAACGAAAATGAGTTAATTTTTTCAAATCATTCGTGTTAACCAATTACAATTTACCTTGGAGAAAATTTTTACTCGCATGTAACTTTCTCATCTCCATGTATGATGAACATTTGTAGAAGGGAAAGTAAAAAATAAACTTGTTTTTATTTATAAGTTTTTATAAGTAAAACTTACGACGAGTTAATCGATTATAGTGTTCCACCTGCTTCGGAATTGGTCAAGGTTATGAGGCCAAGACTGCGCCAAGCCTGCGGAAGGAATCGCCAATTCACAACACGACTTCTACTTCATGCGCATTTTTTTTCTTAAAAGTCGTTCACCTTCTTGTCGCAACGAAAAATTATTTAGAGTAGAAACACAAAAACTCTGATAATTAAAAAGAAGTAGAATTTTTATATATACAGTACAACAATAAATATTCAATAGAGTTTTATAATTTCAAATTTCAACCATCAAAAGCTTTTAAAAAATATTTTTAGAATGATTTTGAATATTTTTAAGTTTTTTTTAATTGAAACTTTGAGATAATATTGTTATCGTTGTATACGATTATAATTAAGGAAGAAATTATTACCTTCTATTTTTGTTTCTATCCATTAAAAATATTATCAACGATTTCAATAAAAAACTGGAGTTGTGGTCACCACACGACTTTCATTTACTAATTTGAAACATTTTCGTTACTTTTAATAGAAACATAACTATATTTCATTAATTATAAGCCATTTATATTGGCAGTATGTCTCTGCAACTTTGTTTTTTTGTTGAAATGAATGTTGGTATTAACTTCGATAGTGACATTCGTCACTTTTAAATGATATATAACTTTATCTCATTAATTGTCAGTTGATTATAATGCCAGTATATTTGTGCAACGTGGTGGAAATAATTTCAATAAAATGTTGTTTAGCAACGAACAAGGTTGAGTTCTGAAAATGTTAAATTTTGAAAAAATAATAAGAACAAAATTTGTTGCAAATATAATTCTAAACACTTTTGTACTCTTATCTTTTTTCCATAAATTTGAATATGAATTTTCAGGTCAATTAGTTAAGCCCTTTGGGCTGTATAGATGACACAAACAGACACCACTTCGAAAACCATTTTTTTGAATGAGAGGACTCGAAAACGGATATTTTCGGAAAAATTTCGATTTCGAACATTTTCGCGATTACGGCAAAACAGAGTATTGAATGTTTTTGAATTTTTAGTATATCAGAAGGTATACATTTTCTGCATCTTATAAAAATAGAAACGAAATCAATACGCTAAAATTTTCATATTTGCCATTAAAGTTCATTCTAAATTTTTAAGGAAATTTGATAAAATTTCAAATGCAACATAAAAAACTGTATCGAAGTTAGTTTTTGAATTTTTAATATATTAATAATTATTTATATCTTATGAAATGTGTATTTTAAGGTTCACCAAGTTTAAATATGTACTATAATTTATCTGTATACAACCATATAATAAAGTAAAAAGTTCGGTTACGTTTGTTAAATGCAGGAAATGCAAGTCCTGACTATGTATGTCAGCAAACGTAAACATTGGAGTAAAATACATTAAACATTAAGCTAAGAAGTTACTCATAACCCACTTAATCTTGATTTGATTTTCAATACAATAATAATTAAAACCTTCAATTAATTATTTTTCGTAATGAGTTAATAAACGTTATAAAATTTTCAATAAAACAAAATAATTTCTAAATCTCAAGTATTAAATTATTTTATTTTTCTTGCAGAAATGATATAAATCGTAATGGATCGTTTAAATGCTCAAAATGCGGAGCAAAGAGGTCGACCAGTCAGTAGCCTGGAGGCGGCGAAAGCAAATGATTGCTTCGAACTCTTTCTCAACGCCTCTACCCTTAAAACTATTCTTGGTAACTACAGAAATATTTGCGACCTTTTACATTTAAAACCCAACGTACTGCCGCAATTTTATCCTAAACTAAAAGCAAATTTAACCTCTTGGCGAGCCAAAGCTCTTTGGAAAAAGTTCGACGCTAGAGCCAATAACAAATGTTATGGAAAAGGAAAGTTATGTCCGAACAACAGGGTACTTATCATTGGAGCGGGACCTTGTGGCCTTCGCACAGCTATAGAGGCGCAGCTTTTAGGGGCGAAAGTTGTAAGTAAAAAAATTATATTTTCTTTATATAATTTTTTTCTTTGACTATTTTTTATAGGTTGTGGTAGAAAAACGAGATCGCATGTCGAGAAATAACGTGCTTCATTTATGGCCGTTTGTAATCGATGATTTGCGACTGCTAGGTGCCAAAAAGTTTTTCGGAAAATTTTGTGCTGGTGCTATTGACCACATTAGCATCCGCCAAATTCAATGCATTCTATTAAAAGTAGCTTTATTATTAGGAGTAGAAATTCATACAGATATTAGCTTCGAGCGCCTAGTAGAACCCAAGTTGGAAGAAAGTAAGCTTCAAGCTGATTAATAGCCTTTTTAATATTTTTGTTCTTTTGTTAGAGACAGGTTGGCGAGCTGAATTTAAACCTTCTGACCATCCAGTGTCTCAGTTTGAATTTGACGTGGTTGTTGGTGCCGATGGAAAGAGAAATACTTTACAAGGCTTTAAAAGAAAGGAATTTAGAGGAAAATTAGCAATTGCAATTACAGCAAATTTTATAAATAAACGTACGGAGGCGGAGGCTCGTGTCGAGGAAATCAGCGGGGTCGCCTTTATTTTTAACCAAAAGTTTTTTAAAGATTTGTACGCCGAAACTGGAATTGACTTAGAAAATATAGTATATTATAAAGATGATACACATTACTTTGTTATGACTGCAAAAAAGCAGAGCTTAATTGACAAAAGTGTTATTAAGCAAGATCTTCCTGATACTGCCAAATTATTGGCGCCGGATAATGTTGATAGAGTTGCACTTATGAATTACGCACGAGAAGCGGCAGAATTTAGCACAAATTACAAAATGTTAGATCTAGAATTTGCCGTAAATCATTATGGACAACCCGACGTAGCCATGTTTGATTTCACTTCGATGTATCAAGCAGAAAATGCATCTAGGATAATAGAGCGTTGTGGTTATAAACTTCTTTCTATCCTTGTTGGTGACAGTCTACTTGAGGTAAAAAATGGTTTCTTTTTGTCAGTTTTGATATTAAATAATAATTTTACAGCCCTTTTGGCCCACGGGTTCGGGATGCGCCCGTGGATTTTTGTCTTCCTTAGATGCGGGTTGGGCCATTAGAGGTTATGGTTCCTTAATGCAAACTCCTTTAGAGGTTCTTGCAGAAAGAGAATCTATATACAGGTTGTTACCACAAACCACTCCTGAAAACCTTAATAGAGATTACAAAAGCTACACACTAGATCCATCTACTAGGTACCCAAACCTTAACAGAAATTTGCTTTTACCTCAGCAAGTGCTCACACTCTATGACACTGATGATACAAATAGCATAGAACTTTCAAGAAACCCTCTACCAGTAAGCAATGTTCTTGATGTTTCGAAAAAGAGAAGAAGAAGAGGTATATATTTTGTTAAGTTTCGATTTTAACATGTTAAATTTATGTAATAATTATATCGACAGAATCGCATGTGGATCCAGAGACGCTTCTCTCCTGGATTAAGGATCAAGTTAAAGAACAAACTGATCTTCAAGTCACCAACATTACCACATCTTTTAAAGATGGACGCGTCCTTTCTGCAATTATTAATCATTACAGACCTGATCTCGTAGATTATAATTCCATCAAGGCTGAAGAACCAGTGAAGAATAATCAAATGGCCTTTGATATTCTGGAAAAAGAAATTGGAATTTTACCTGTAATGACTGGAGAAGAGATGGCTAATTCTGATGTTCCCGACTTTCTTACTATGGTTTCATATCTTACACAAATTTACGACTCTTTTAGATGTGAAATTCCCCATATTAAACATCCCAAACTGGTAAGTGCATTTTTATAACTCCTTCTAGTACAGTCGCCAAGGTTTAAAAAATATAAAACTACGTAATTAACTAGAAAGGGTTGCGATGTATCAAAAAGCAGTAGTTTTTAAAATTAGAATAAAATACGTGTCCTTACTTCGTTCATTTTCAATACGAAGTGCGCGTAATTTATGTTTAACGTGTGATCCACACGTTAACACCTCGGCAGATGCATATGATTGGTCATTCGGTAGTAAACGTTCTTGGCCAGATTCAGTTTATTTTGTGACCATTCGAAGCACTTTGAATACGCTCTCTATGGAAAATAAATGTAGTATAGTAATTTTAATTATCAGTTAGGACCATAATAAGCCATTTTCCATGGCTCTTACTTATTTAAAAAATAAAATTTTGGTAATAGGTATATATGGTGCTTAAACTTTTTAAATAATGCAGAGTGTTTAATGAAGCTGGTAATATCTAACTTTTTATTTAAAAAATCGCCTTAAATAATTACTACATTCTTAAATTCATTATGATATTAAACTTTGTGTGTCACACTTTGGGTCTAAAATATATATTATTTTTTTAAATTACAACTATCGTTTTCAATAATTTAAATAATCTTTTAAATTAGTAGAGGCAACTACTTACAGTTTTTACGGTTCATTTAATCTTAAAAGACTATTAGTTTCATGAGTTAATTTAAAGTTCGGACAATTTATACATGGGGTGCATTAATCTTAGGTTTTTAAAATCGAACAACGCATATTATTCATTTCTGTTAGACTTTTCATATGCTTACCCCAACCGTTTTTGAGAAAAGCATATTTTAATTTTTTCAAATCGTATTAAAGCAAGACTTGTCAACAGAGCCGGCTTAAGAATAATACAAATGAGATTCGTAATAAGCAATATATTGTGCAATTAAAAAATATGCAAAAATTATACTATCAGCAACGTCTTTAGCAGTTGAAATTTCACGCGATTTATTATAAACAAATCAGGGCAAAAGATAGGGGCGTCTTTACTCTTTGTCTGAGATACGGGTTTTCACGAGACTTTATAGAAGCTACTTTAAAAGTTGTATTAAAAAAGTATATAGATGCATTTGGAGTACCAATAAAACTTGTGATCATTGCCAAAGATGATGACAAGTTATGTTATATGACCAAAATTTAAAAAATATCTCTGTGTGCGTGTATGAATGTGTGTATGTATGCCAAAATT